>DF237234.1:0-112223 GCA_000708835.1 Klebsormidium nitens
AATACAGCCGTCGATTTGCGATGTTGCATATTCAGGGGCTAAAGCTAGACCATAAGGCTTGGACTTGACCATGTATTTGGCACGCACTTCTAGTAGTTGTGCTTCCTCTTGAAAGGCGCTCGAGGCGCGTTTATTTCAACACATCATGGGTGGTTCCTTTACCTAGCCTGTGCTCACCCAAACTTCTAAAGTCCTACGGTATCTTTAATTAATTGTGCTGATGATGGCCGGCGCTGATGATGGAAGCCACAACAGCGGCCTACACGCTACAGCCTACAGGGCAGATCGATGAGCATCCTGCGTAGGTTCCGACGTTGTCCGCCCCGCATCACCTCCAAAGACTGAACCAGAGGCTACTTTTTTAGGTACCTAGATGTCATGCATCGGTCTGCACACCACGCTGCCCAACGAGGGGATGTAAATTGCACAATTGCATCGCCTGCTGAAGTTTCCCGTCAAGCTGGACGAGCATGATTGCCCAGGATGGAGTACAAGCTTGGTACTCTGGTGCTGCACAAGCTCAAGGGATTCCCGGAGTGGCCTGCAATGGTGAGGAGATTTCCGGACGTTGCATTGCTGAGCTTGCGAGCAGCCTGTGGAAGATGCAATTGCTTCAATGGTTCCTTTGACATTTGCGTTGACTGGCCGCTGATGCAACTTGCTAGTCTATGAAGTTTTGACAAAGCCAATCAGGCGTGCAATACTTCAAAGAAGTACGCTTTTGGACCACGAAGCATTAAGTTGTTGCTTGACAAATGCCATCCACTTAAACTGTAAAGCGCTTGTGGGTGTGCAGGTTTCATCATGCAAAGCCAAGAAGAGTGCATCAATACCGGGATATGTATTTGTGAAGTACCTAGGTCTCCCAGAACGGTAAGCATACATGAGCCCTTGCAAAGCAGTCATTTTTATTTCAAGCAAGGTCGACTGGTTTCTGGTCGATTGATTAGGTCTCTTGCCTTCTTCTGGCTAATTGTTATTGTATCAATTTTGAGGCTTTGGTTGGAGCTTCTCTGGTGGAGCACACTTTTGTCGAGGGGAGAGTAGGTACCTACTTCAATCTTCGTAGAATTTTATCAAAACTTGAACGGGCCTGCTATTAGTGTCTTTGTTTAATATGCACAGGCATAGCACGAGCATGAGTGCAACTTGCTGTGTGCACTGACAAGTCCCAGGCTGCAATCCGGGAGTATGTAGATCACAATGTATCACCTAGAAGCATTTTACCATGCATGCACTGGCACTCTTGCACAACGTTCTTCTAGCAGCTTTGAGCATGCAACCGGCAGAGGATCAGGTGTAAATTGCGGCTATATTGTATAGTCACTGATTGTATCACCCTTTTTCATTTTCAGTTTCTGGGCACCGGTGGCCGAGCTGGACGAGATTACGGGTGACATCCTGAGCAGCCTCAAGGAAAGGGCTAGATCCAAAACAATAAAGAAGAAGTGGAGAGTCAAGTTTTCTAATGCAGTCCGGGAGTTGGAAAAGCTGTGGGCTGAGCGGAAAGGCGGTCAGCAGAGTCCTGTGAACGAGGTTTCGGACGGTTCCCAAGATTCCCCTTTCTTTGATGCGGAGGACGGCGAGGTTGGCGGAGACGACGAGGTTGAGTTTGTGGGAACTTTGTCGAGCCTCACCGGGAGCGGCGTTGGCTCCGTGGAAAACCCTGATGACAAGTCCAAGCTGGAAACAGGGGCGCTAGTTGGTGGGGATTGTGGGGAATGGGGGCCCAAGGCGGGAACTGAAATCTCCCAGGAGGACGGCATCAAGGCAGTGGGGAAAGAGGGGAAGGCCGTCACCCGAGGGAAACGAGAGCGGCCTCGTGAGGAGGATGCGGGCGCAAAACATCGAAAGAAACGTGTGAAGACGGGAACAGAAGGTGCAAAGGACAAAAGCGCGGCGATCCGCGCGCCATTCACAGACTCGAAGCTGGCAGCAGGGGACGTGGGGCCCCGTGGGCGGCCGAAAAGTGAGAGGAGGGATTCCCCAGCTGTGCTGGAGGAAGAAGAATCCGAGCAGCAACTAGAGTTGGCTGCTAGCCCCAACGACGCAGCCGTCATCAGTCAGGGGCTTGAGGACCCTGGGCAGGGTGGGCTGGTGGGGCGCCCAGGTGGAGAGAAGCCGGCTGCCTCCAAGAAAGGCTCGAAACAGAGGGTCGGAGAAGGTGCAGACGAGCAGGAGAACGGCTCCGGTGACGGAATGCAAATGGTCGAAGAGAGACCAGAGAGCAGAAACGGGCTTGGTGCAATGAGGGAGACTGCTGCAGGGGAGGGCACAGCCCACGAAGAGGAGACGTGCAAGGGGCAGCCGGACACATGTGAAAGGGGAGGCAGCAAAGCGGCTGTGAAGATGGACCGGAAAGAAGAGGATACTGATCCGGATTCGAAACCAGGCAACGAGGGGGAGGCTTTGCCTGTGGCTGTGCCAATTGAAGGAGCCGGGTCGCAGGGGGCGGCTCTTGCAGAGGTTGTAGAGCCTTGGCGGAGGCCAGGAGATGAGGATATGGGAGGGGCTTCAAAGGGGCAAAGGAAAGAGGACCAGGAAGTAGAAAAAGGAAAAACGGGTGTGTATGGAAAAAGCGCAAAAGGTCCTCCAGGCGATGGTTCATTGGGGGTGGACGCGGAGAGCGCAGATGGAGGAGCAGTGTCTCCTGAGCAGGAGCAAGGGGCGAAGGTGGCATGGCTGGCGGAAGCGGTTGGCAGTGGTGCTGGGGTAGAAGGAATGAACCAAAGGAAGAAGGAATTCAAGCGGCTGGAAAAGGGCAAGGCGGAGGGTGCGCCTTCGAACAAGGAGAAAGAGGGTACAGTGAAAAGAAGAGCGCATGCGCAGGAAGAGGCCCTGGGTGATGGTGAGAAAAGGGGGCTTGGGGGGAAAGGAAGTGCTCTGATTGCTGAGGGGGCTCAGTCGGATGCCGAAACGGTCTCGACGCGGCCGCTATCGGCGAGAAGGCGGCTGAAGAAGGTGGGTGAGGGGCAGAGTTCAGGCGGTAAAGAGGGGGACCGCCCTCCTAGCAGGAAGCGGGCGGAAGGGGAGAAGGATGATATAGATGAGGGACCGGTGCCGTCGGAGGATGAGGCAGGTGCAGTTGTTACAAAGCTAGCCCCTGAGTATCATTTGGGCAGAGAAGGGCGTCAGAAGGAATGGAAGCAGCACTTGGACGATGAAGAAGAGGAGCATGATATTGGGGCAGAGGGGGAGGTCAACGAGTCACGGCCCTCGAGGAGGGAAGGAGAGCTGTCTGAGGATGTCCCATTGGCATTTAAGGCACGCCCAGGCAGTAAGAAGAGCAAGGAAGGTCGGTTCCAAGGGGCCACTGACACTAGGGGAAGCGGTGTTTTGAAGGGCAGTTTGCAAAGCTGTGCAGCGGAAGGCTCTGGTGGCGAGGAGGAAGGAGGGGCAGGGTCGCCGCCTGCCCAAGGAGGGGCGGTTGAGGCAACTGAAGAGGCCAAACTGGGAGTGGAAAGAAGCGACCTCGTCGTTAAGGCAGCTGATTTAAAGGCCGACGGGGCTGAAGTGCAGCCGCCTTCAACAAGGAGGCGGCTTAAAAAGGTGGAGGAGAAGCAAAAGTTAGGAGAAATGGGAGCAGACCGCCCTTCAAGCGGGGAGCCTGTGAAGAAACAGGGGAAAGCGGGAGGCGAGGATGAGGGGTCGTCAATGATTGGAGCAGGTGCAGACTCAAACGAAAACCTAGCCGCTGGAAAACTTTCTGATAGGAAAGAAGGGCGTTCGACAGGTGCTGAACAGACGCCCAAAGGTGCAGGAGCACAGGGAGATGCTCGGTTAGAGAGCAAGGTCAAGGAGGGGCGGCCCTCTGAGGAAGGAAAGATTCTGAAGGACGTCTCATCGGCGTCACCGGGGGAAAAGAAGGAGCGGAGGGGCCAGCTCTTGGTGGCCCCTGAAACAGAGCGGGGAAGCGCCGGCGAAGTTGGTCTGGAGAGCTCGGCAGGAAAGGGCTTCGCTGGCGAGGCGGAAGAGGGGCCAGGTGTCACACCGGAGGCTGAGCCACAGAACGATGGGCGTGGAGCGAAAAAGAAGGGCACGGAGGGGTCGGAACTTCTCCAGAGATTGGAGCCGGGAGTTCCGGAAGAGATTCGGGACAAAGTCGAGGAAAGTGCGGAACGGGAACAGGCAGAGCCTGCAAAGGAGAGCGGGAAGGTCAAGAAAACCGGCAAGGGGAAATCACTCGTGGGTGCTGCTGCAAAGGACCGGAAGGCTGAGGAAACGGCGGTTGACGGGGCTCGCACTCGACGGAGGCTCGGGGTGGTAGCGTTCCGAAGCCCAGAGCATCTTGGGGGGGATGAAAAGAACGTGGCGGAAACGCCTGCAAGCCCTGCAAGGGGAGGCGGGGCGGGGGCTATTGAGGGGAGGAAGCGTTTGAGAAAGGTCGGGGGATCATCCCCTCAAAGGGAGGGCTACGAAGGTGCAGAGATGGAGGGAGAGACAAGGAGGAGTTCGGAGCCTCGTGAGGGGATGGAGAAGAAAGCGGGGGAAGCGCCTGCGAGCCCAGAACGCGCGGGCGGGCAAGTGGGTAGGGAGGGGAAGAAGCGGTTGAGGAAGGTCGGGGGATCCCCTCCCCCGAACAAAGCGGAGGACCAAGACGATGTAGAAGTGAAGAAGGCAAGGGGAAACAAGGATCGTTCGGAAAAGGCAGGCGGAACGCCAGCGAGCCCGGAAGGTGCGGGCGGGGAAGGGAGGAAGCGGTTGAAGAAGGTGGGAGAGACAAGCCCAGCAGCCAAAGCAGAGGGCCGGGATGGGGAGGAGAAGAAGCGGGCGACGGGCCCAGAGAGGCTGCTGCAGCTGGTGCACAAGGCGGAGCGGGAAGACCAGGAACTGATCCAGAAGCATGGGAAAGAGGCGGGGGGTGCGGCAAAGAGGAACCTGCCGGAGGCGCAACAGAAGTTGAAGCGCGCGTAAGTCCCTCGTGTGTGTACGTGGTATTGATTGCCTCGGCAGTTTGTGTTCCCTTGAGGTGGTTAGCTTTGCTTTTTGATTGCCGGAGCCTGAGAGGGATGGGCAGGAAATTGAAGGGTGCAGCCGATCATGGAACAAGCCACCTTTTGGCATGAGTGCTGTCAGAGGTTGCCAAGGTGTGAAGCTTCAAAACAGTCAGAAACCATTCTGCAGAAGACCCCATATTTAGGTCCTGCCAACCATGCCCTTGTCTTGTGCCAGGTACTCGGAAGCTGACAAGCAGAAGAACTCTCGCAAGACAATCGAGATCAACACCAAGGCCGGCTCCCCGCCGCCCGCCAAGCGCCTCAAGGCCCTCGAAGCGTCCGGCCCTTCCGCTGCGTCCAATTCGACGCCCAAGTCCGTCTCCCTTCTTGCAAAGAGCCAAAAACTCTCAAAGCAATCCATATTTTTCCCAAAGGAGGAGCGCGACAAGCCCAAAAGCGGGACCGCTGTACCTGAGAACGGGAAAAAGTCGCCAGAGGGTTTACTGAGCTCCGACTTGACCCCAAGGGGCGACGCAACCACGCCCCTCGCAAATGCCAAGACCCCGAAAGTCGGCTTACAGGCAAACCTCGCAACACTGGCCCTTGCGAGGCTCTCTGGCGCCAAGGCATCGCCCTCTGCGGAACGGGACAGTCCCCTCAGAAGGGGGCAGAAGCCGGGGCAAATACCACCCCCCGGCTTCAGCGGCTTGGCGGCCAAACCGGGGAAGATCCTGGTCGATTCGTCCAAGCCGGCGCCGCGCATCAAGGCGGGCCCCTCGCGGTGGGACGCTGCAGTGCCCGCTGCTCAGGTGACGTCAGCAGGGGCCCATACAACGTCAGCGGCTGTATCGATCCCAGCGCCGATGCCAGCATTGGTACCACCAGTGTCAGCATTGATGCCGCCGTCGTCAGCACCAGTGCTGGTGACGTCAGCGGGACTGCCGACGGTTTACATGAGCATGCAGCCAACCACCGGAGCTGCCGTCGGAGGGCCGTCTGCAAACGGAAACTTTTCCGGCGGAGGGGGGTCAGCTCCGGTTGTGGTAGACCCCCGGATTGAGGCGGAGTCGCGTGTGGCGCTGGATACGTTTGCCAGCTTCCTGGACACGCTGTGCCGGTCCAAGGAGAGCATCACCAAACTGACCAAGGTGGCCATGGACACAGGGAGGACGGCAGGCGCGGCCAGGGTGAGAATATTCCACAATTGGGTGCTTGCGTCTAGACATGCAAAAAGGCCGCGTTTCATTCACTTTGTTTTCTACCGGAGGTCTGACCATGCTGAGAGCCAACAATCCTAACAGTCCACGATGCCATTCATCGTCCCAGAAAGCAACGAATGACAGATCATCTGGGCGCGCACCCCGTTGAAAGAAAGTGGCCAACCCTCTTACTGCGCTAGAGCTGCCTGTTGAAACACCGATTCAAACTCGTGAAAGAAACACGGCATGCATTCTTCCAGACATCCGCTTTTTAGACATCCGCTTTCTGGACGAAGGCCAGAAACTGTGTCCGTTCTGCCAAACAAACGTTGGACCCCCTTTCTTTTGATGCAGGTGATCGACCTGATCATCCAGCGCGCGGCGGACGAGGCAGTCCCCTCCAAGCGCGTCGACTTGCTCTTCCTGATCGACTCCATCACACAGCACGCCTTCCAGCTGTCGCTCAAGGACAAGAGCCGGCCCGAAAAGGATTTCCCCACAGCTGTTGCGGAGTCTCTGCCCCGCATCCTGGCCGCCGTGCTGCCACCGAACAAGCCCGAGGCGGAGCCCGACAACTACCACCAGTGCCTCAAGGTGGGTCGACGCATCGCTTCGGCCGCTTTGCCCTGAAGAAAAAGGTTCTTGTTCTGTCGGTTCCGAAAAGCTTCTCAAACTGCAGGCTTAGAGTGTGGCGCTCTGTCAAACAGTTCCCTGCCCCCCTCCCTTCGCGATGTCACAGCCCCTAACAACGGCCCTGGCCTTTTCGTTGACAGGTGCTGAGCATTTGGATGGAGCGGCAGATCATGTCGGAGAAGCTGCTCGCGCACTTTCTGCGGGAGCTCAAGAAGCACAACGAGGACAAGGTGAAGGCCGCCGCGGCCGCAGCCCTCGCGGCGCCCCCCCCAAAGAAGGCCAAGCGCAGCGAGCGCTCCGCGGGGGACGTGCTGCGCAGCTTGGACGACATGCTGGACGACGAGTATGGCACGTGAGTGTGGCGAAGTGTGCCTATTCGAAACCATGTGTGGGGTCTTGTTACTGGGGGAGCGAAATTTCTGTTTGTGCACATGATGAGTTCGCAGTCTGGTATATCCTTGTGCCCCTCTTCTTAGAAACGTCGTTCGCATTCGCTTGGTGTAGGGCTCTGCCTGTAATTGGAGTCGCTGCTCAGCAATTCACCAGGAATCTTTTAGATTGTGCGAATCTGCGCTCCTCTTGGATTCCCACTGTCCTCTTTAAGTGCTCGTCAGCCGAATTCAGAAGCTGGAGCTGCCAACCTTCTCTCCGTGCTTGGTGGTCGTAGTTGCGCCTAAGTCCCTTCTCATCGCTTCTCAGAGCACCTTGCAGATTTTTTTCAATGATAAAAATGGCAGTCTCTGCAGTCACGTGAAAAGTGAGGTTCTTACTTGCCTGAACCCCGTTCCCAAGCCACGCCCCTGCGAAACCTGACGCGATATTTGTATCTATACCCCGCAGTCAGGTGGGCTCCGCTGGCCTTGATTTCTTGAAGCTGCGTGGCAACACGGACGAAGACGAAGAGTACGAGGAAGAGGAGGACCGTGCGCCCACCCCCGAGCCCCCCGCCCCCACCAGAGCGAACGCAGAAGCTGCGTCCAGCCCCCCAGAACGGGAAGCCGTGTCTAGCCCCCCAGAACGGGAAGCTCGGGATAGACTAGCCGAGCTGGACTCCCCCTTCCAAGAAATCCTGGAGGGTGAGACGTTCTCCGGACCTTTCGAGGGGGGTGCGCGAGCGGAGGAAGGCGGACACAAAGGACAAGAGTCCTCCATGGCCCCCGGCGAGAATCTGCTGCATGCCGCTTATGCCAGCTATGACGGGGACCTGGGAATGGCAGGCTTGGGGGAAGCCCCTCCCCCCCCACCCGGCGATGCACCCCCCCCGCCGCCCTTGGAAGGCGAGGAGCCGCCGCCCCCACCAAATGGCTCGCCCCCTCCCTCGCCCCCACCCCCTCCTCCGCCCCCAATGGACGATCTTGTGGCGGGGCCCCCTGTGCCTAGCGACTACGACCCCTTCTCCTCACTTCAGGATTACACAAATGCCCCCCTGCCAAGGTACCCCGCTAGTTATGGGGGCCCACCTCAGGGGGGGCTGTATCAGGTTCCAATTGTAGAAGCCGCGGATATGTTGGGGGGTCCCGGAGCCAGTGCGCAAGAGCAAAACACCACCCCCCAGGGGTTGGGTTCTCACTTGGATGGCGCCCCCCAGAACGGGGGCGGCACTGGCTTGAGCCCATTCAGCCCTGACGACGAAGGTCCCCCAGGCGAGGAAATGCACGGCGGGAGGGTTCTGCGAAACGAGAGCGAAGGGCCGAGCGAGAGCTCGCCGGACGATGCCGGCAAGCCGGGGATTGCCCTCAAGAAGGAGGCGAGACGGCTCAAGTGGTTCGCAGCAAATATGGCAGGGGTTCAGATCATGGCGCGCGCGAACCCGGCGATGTACGCGCCTCGCCCCGCCGCTCCCAACCGGTCCACACAGCCTCCGGGAGTTCGACCGATATCGGGGGGCCAGCCGCAGGCGCAGGACAAAGCACCGGGGCCAGCCGCCGAACCGCCGCACGAGCAGAGAGGCGCCCCTCCAAACACAGTCCAAGAGGGGCATTCTTCCTCTCAGTGGAGAGGTCAGCAACCGGTTCAGAGCCACTTGCAGGCGCACAGTGGAGGGCCGGGGCAAAGTTTGGCCCAAGGAGCAGGGCCCATTCCTCAGCAAAACTTTCAACAACCAAATCACGAAGCGTGGGGAGGTCAAGTTAGGGGGGTACCCGGAAATCCTGGCGCGCAGGCTCAAGCAGCCCCCCCTCTCCATCAGCACAGTGTCGAGCAAAGACCAGAAGAAAGGTGGAACGGTCAAGCTCAGGGCGGGATTCCGGGCCAGGGACAGTATGCCCCCGGGCACCCGCAGGAGGGGCCGCCGCCAGGTTTTGCACCGCCGCGGCCGCCGTTCGGTGGGCAGGCGGGGCAAGCTGGTGGCATGCACCTACAGGGCGCTCCACGTAAGCACAGTAGTCCCTCTGTTCTTGAGATCGCACACAGGTCTGAGTTGGTGAATGCGCAACTCCGCGTCATTTCGCAGCCATGTTTTTGCTTTCTGCTCTAATCCACTTGCGATCTGGTTCATGTCGTAGCTCTTTGGCGTTCTTCCCCACGCCCGAAGGAGAGCGAATATCCGGGTCCTTCGTTTCAATTTGACGCCCGTTTCTTCCATTTGCAGAGCCCTCAGGGCCACCAATCTCCAACGCCTCTTCCAACTATGCGGGCCCACCCTTCCCAGGCCCACAACCGACAGCTCAGCTTCCCCCAATGGGCACCCCTGTATATCAATACAACAGCGCTCCCCCACAGCCCGGTGGCCCCCGGCCCAACTCTTTTCAAGGCGCGTTTGGAGGGATGGCAACCGCTTTCCCTCCCGTGCAAGCCGCAGGGTTTCCAAACGGGGGTGGAGTGAACCCGATGGTCGGGTACGCGGGCGGGATAGGGCCTTGCCCCCGGCAGATGGGCCCGGCAATCAGGGCACAGTCCGGGATGCACGGTCAAGCACCGCCGATGGGTGCTCCGCTGAATCTGCGGCCAGGTAAAGTGACACGTGGGCGAAGAGGCTGAGTGCGAGGTTGAGTCGGAGAGCTGAGGGTGCCTAAAACCCCATTGGGGGTCCCTTACGGTGCCAGGATATTCGAGGTTTGGTACAAAGAAACGTACCCACGGAAAAGCAAATCGTGATCCCGAGCTACTGCTGTACTCAAAAGTCTCGACATACGCTGTTGGCAGCAATAAGGCAACCTCGACAACAATCTCGAGCGTGCATGCTCTTGCTGCTCGTGAGTTGTTTGGTATAGTGGCGGCTGTTGGCAGTTTTCGTCTCCACTTCACAAGTGCATAAAATCGTAAACACTGTTCACATTTACCTCTTCGTTGGGACACCCTTCCTCTCCACGCAGGGTTCGCGCCAACCAGAGCACAGATGGGGCAAGCGTTCCAAAATCCGCAGTTCCAGAACCCGCAGTACTATGGCCCTCCAAGACCATCTTCCGGATATCAGCAATGAGTCGGTGAGAAGAAAAACGGAATCATGCAGCAGAACATGTGATAAAGAACAAAAGGCTTTCGTGGGGTTGAGCTCCCGGCATGTCTTCTGTCGAGATCCTGGGTTATGCTGTCCCATCGTGGAGCTGCCTGTCCCCTGTTTCGGTATTTCCTCACAGTCCCGTTTGAGGATACGGATGGCTGGTTGTCATCTATGCTTTCTTTGCCTACAGGTTCGAAGTATTGCAGTGTTCATGTGTCTGAAAGATGGCTGCTAGCACACGTGAGCATGCGGGCAGAGCATCACCTTCCCGCTTCGTCAGTGAGTATCTTTCCGCAAGGCATCCATCTCTATGTTCAGATTAATCAAGAGCGATGTGAGAACGCGTCAACGCACCGAAACTCCCCGTCTAGCATTGTAAATGTAGGGCCCCATGCATGGCAGCGGCAGACCAAATGTGGGGAATGCACCTTAATAGAAAGTGCACTTTTACTGTAAGGAGCAAGGTCGCCATCGCTTCTGCTTGTTTTTGACGGATGTGGCTAAATTGCACCACATTCTGCTTCAACCCTGAAGACAGGACGGACAAACCCTAAATAGGGCGCGCTTTTAGGCCGCGCATATACAGCAGTGATGAGCTCTCGGCTTGCGTTGAGCCCTTTATCGTGTGCCCTTAACCAGAGTGGGTTTGAGGCACGCTTTCGTAGGACATGGTGGCGCCCACTGTAGCGATTGGCAGTGATCCAGTTTTTGCTCAGTTTGTACTACCCATTTTTAGGCCTATCATCACAACGAGATGCACGGCCGTATATCACTATACTTGCGGACACTTCAAGTACGAGCATCCTGCTAATCTGCCTTCAAAGGCCGGGTGCTGAAGGACTCTTGCACCAACACACTTTGCTTCGGTCACTATTCAGCATGTTTTGTAAGGGACCGTCTTCGAGTATAGTTGCGGCTCGAATCTTGAGACATTGTGGAAGATGGTAGATCGTAAGTCGTGGTGGGACGAATTTTGCTTACCACTCATTACGATGGTGCAACCCCACATCCACACTCGTTTTGCTTCAAACTGGTCGACTGGTTTCAGTTAAAAGCGCAGTGTTCCGAAGTAGAGGCGGACATTGTCAATTGATGCCCCGTAAATGAGGGCTCTCTGCTCTCGCTCAGACAGATGTTTTGCTTATTTATGATTGATCTGTCTGACGATTGTAAGACCCAGCTTTGCCTTCACGCAGATAAAGTCTTCATTTTCAGTCGAGTTATTATGACTAATGTAAGACCGGCTGTCGGATCAGCCGACTGTGTTCTCTCAAGGCCACCCTGATTCATTTTCGAGACGACCTAATCATCATCAGACCTGGATCACTTCTGCGCAGCGGCAAGCTACAGAGCCCCTCAAATCGTGCATCTCTTCTGCTTTGCAGGACGGTCTTTGCAACAAGGACAAACCGTTGTCAGAAAGGTATAGATGTTCAGTCAACCACATTCTTGAACTCGAACTTTTGAATGGTGACACCAATATACAGAATCCTCAAACCGCTTTTCTGGTCATGCTGTGTGCTGCGAGGCTGTGTGCAAGGCTTAAGTACAAAATTAGAGTGCGAATTCTGTCTTGTGCCGTTTGACATACGAAGCTGCGAATCTCTTCAGCTTCACTCATGACAAGCAGTACGTAAGGCTATACAAACTTCTAGCGAGACTGACTTGAATCGAGCCTAGCCGTATAATTAACCAGACACGGGATTGAAGTGGACACAATGCCCAAATTCCTCTTTCGAGGCTCCCCAGCTAAGGCCGTCACAATAGGTGTGGTGTCCTGCTTATGAGCAGCGTCGGGAGCGCCAGAGATGCAATTCCTTGCTTTGAGGATCTTCCACTTTGAAGGACCGGCCGGGTCCGATTATGTAGCCAAGCTCGAATATGCGACTTGAACTGAGCGCACGGAGTCCGTGGAAGATCCAAGCTGAGTAGACTCCATCGCATTTCTGGCCTTCGAGGCCGCAAGGCACACCTGTGCCTATGTAGCTAGCATAGGATGTCGGAGCTAAGGGCCGTCTGATGGGAAACCGGTTCATCATAACCAAAGTGAATCGACCTGTGAGACTGAGAACCAATCGATCATTGGCAAAAGCGAGTAGCAACCTGCTGACACTGTCGCCATCTCGCGCTGTGTGGTGCAATCTCCGTAGTGAGTAGCAACCTGCTGACACTGTCGCCATCTCGCGCTGTGTGGTGCAATCTCCGTGGCGTGCACAACATATGCAGTGCACTCGGACAAAGAACAACAGGAACGTGGGACTCGGCACGCAAACACCACAAAGTGTTTGCTGCCAGCGTTTTCAAAACCGCAGAAAGTCGCTCTTTAAGAGAGAAGTTAACACCCATTTGACGCTCAGTCGAATTAGTGTGGCCATCCCTCTCGCACAGCCAGCTCTTGACGGCCGGTCCTCAACATGAAGCCTACATCGTCCTGCTTTTGATACTCCGCCCATCAACCCCTTTAGAAAGCGGGGTCCTGAGCCCTAAGGAACTACCTCATACATCACCTCAGCAGCGATCCTTGAAGAAGTGGCCACCGTTATTCTGCTTGCAAACCTCTCACACCCCTACCCATAACGTCACCACACTACCAACCCACATTTCAATATCTCCGCCCCTGCTGCTGCTGGCCTTGCTGCGATTGCCTCCTGTCGAGCGGCGCGTACTGGTTCCCCCCCTGCTGCGCTGGCGGCCTCGCCCCCGCAGCGCCGCCTCGTCCCGCCACATACTGCTGACCACTGCCTGCCACCGCGGCCACTCCGCCCCCGCCTCTCCCCCAGCTCTGCTGCTGCACCTGTTGGTAAACAGCCCCGCCCCCAAACCCGGGCGCGCCCGCACTGCTAACCCCAGTCCCATACCCCCTCCCCTGGCCTCCCTGCGTGGCTGGATAGGGCTGTGGGACGGGCACCTGTCCCTGGTAACTGGGCGCGGCCTGCTGGTACGCCGGCCGCGCTTGCTGCCCCTGGAAACCGGGCCGAGTCTGCTGCTGCCCCTGACACCCAGGCCGCGCAGGCGGGGCTTGAAAGTTCGGGCGGGGCAAGATGATCGGCGTTGGGACGTAGGGGTTCTGTTGGAACGCCCCCTGGGCCTGACCCCTGCCGGCAGCCGCAAACCCTGGCGCGCCAAACTGGGGCTGGTTATAGCCTAACCCGGGCTGGTTATACTGCGGCTGCATCTGCTGGTAGGGGGAGGGGATGCCCAGGATCCCGCCCCCCGGGGGCTGCGGCCGCGGGAAGTTCATGCTGCCAAACTGCTGCGCGAGCTGCTGGCCGCCCCCCTGCTGGCGCTGCTGAAGATACGCTAGGGCTTCTGCGCTGCCGCGGCCTATGCTGTTGAGGACCATGCGGTGCGCCCCGGCGGCGAGCTGGTGACCATAGACGCCGTTCTGGACTGGGGCTCTGCAGCAAGAGCGAGCACAGAAGATGAGCAGAACGACCAGTAGAAGTCGGAGCTGGCAAGAGTGCTTCTGAGCACTTGAAATGATTGGACTTCTTTTCAACTCAAAAGGTGCAAGGTCCAGCGGAGCCTGAATTGATTTTCAGGCTCCGCTGGACCGAGTCAATTCAAACAGTAGCCCGACATTCAATTCACGTCAGATTCGCACTGATTGGCATGTTCGTTCAAGATTGGCCGATTTACAATGTGCTTACCTCTGGTCGCTTCCGTTCCCTCTTCCTCTTCCTCCACCCCGATCTTGATGCCAGAGAGGTTTCGGAGGCTGGACGTCTTCTTCCCGGATTTTCTGCACCACGAGCACGCGCCTGGTCAGCAAACGGTAGCGATGATGCGCCACACAGGAAGAAGCTTTGGAGCATGAAGTGCTCAACTAAAACCAAGCAATTTGCCATGGACGGCTACTCCAGACCTAAGCACGACAACGGGCATGTTTGTGCACAGAAGCTTCGAGCTCCTCCATCCGCTTTGGTGCTCAAGTAAATACCCCACTCGCAGCAGGGTTCCGCAAATCAGACAGCCGTACAGAAGAAAAGAGAAGGAAAGAAACACAGTGTGGGCATCAGCCCAGAGTTGACGTGCCGTCATGCTCAGAAGGTGTCGGACCCAGCCGCCCTCCGGCTTCCTCGTGGCTGCCAGCCCGCTCACCTTTTCCGGGATGACGACTCCCGGAGGCGGCCTTGACACGTGCCGGTGGTACGGCGGGTTGGCATAGATAAAGGACCTGCACACGCAAAGGATCGGTGACGTCAGTTGCTGAGTATGAATACGGGGCGCCCCTGTCAAGACGGGAATGAGACGGCTGAAAAATACGTCAAGCCGGAAGCCAATGGATCTAATCACCCTTTTTCATCATCATATCGTGTTGATGTCTTTCAACGTTTAGTCATGACCATGAAGGACCTGTGCAAGGAGACTTCGATCTCGATCAACTCTCAGGACCGAAAAGAATGCAGGAAAATTCCAGGCTGACACATAAATACCCCTTCAAGATGGCACGCGGTGCGCTGCTCACAGGACTTGGTTGTTGTTGACGTTGCCCATGTTCTTGATTGGGGCCGGAAACACGACGGGGCACGCGTCGCCCTCGCACAGGAACATAGATCCGTTCATGTGCCCACTCATGGCTGGATCAATCGCCTCGCTCGCCTTGGCGCGTTCGGCGGACGCCGCCGGCAAGTGACCACACCTGCACCAGACGGAACACGTCAGGGTCTGTTAGCACAGGGAACATCTTGCGTCAAAAAAGCAGCAAAGGCGAATGAATTCGCCTGAGGGGGCACCAGCTCAATCCGGCCATCACAAACGAGGCTCTTCTGGGTTACGTACGAGTCCGAAAGTTCGACGAAGCGACGGATACGAAGCAGGTAGAGACAAGCAGGCCGTCACCTAAAGACCACGTGCATCCAAGTTGGCGGTGCTGGGCCAGTTTCTTCCGGCGCATCTGTATCAGTAGGGCAACACTACCATGCAGGAAGTCAACGTGCAGACGAATAAACGGAAGCAAAGCTACTCCGTCCGTCTAGAATCCAATTCAACAGGTGCCGTGCTCACCTGTCGTAGAAGGAGTAGACGAAGGGCGCCAAGGAGTGGGCCGAGTGCAGGAACAGGAACTCAGACAGGGTCGTGTTCCGCCGCCGCTCCTCGTCCTGCAACCGCCCGGCGAGTACGATAAGGCTCAGGATCGAGAACACAACTGGCTAAAACGTGCAGCCGTGAAGGACTTGTGTTCTGGGGCCAAACCCTGAACGGCTAGCGGGACAAGCGAAGATATCGGAGGCGCGTCTAGATGCCTAAGCCTCCTTTGTTGCTTATTCGATACAAGGGTTTCAAAACAGAAAAGTTGATAGCTTGCATACCTTGTCAGATGTGGCGGTTCCAGAAAGGCATGGTTGTGGCTCTCCTGTGATCAAACCAACCCTTACAGGAGCAACACCAGTTTTTTGTATTTGAATTTTATGGTATTTGGTATAATCCCCTGCCTCATGCGTCAGTCTCACCGTCAGCGTGTGTTCGACCGTCGAAATCGCCTCCAGCAGCCTGTCCTCCTCGATGAAGGGCAGCAGCGCAACCCCCTGCCACGCAAACCGCTTGCCGTTCATGTCCACCTTGAAGTCTGCACAGAGAACAAGATGAGGTTAGAGTTGAACGCAATCAGGCCGTAGGTTGCATGCAGCAACATGGTCGGCATAATGCACATTGAGCTGGACTTAAGAGCAACCAACGTCACCTAGAAGCCACTATTAATGACTGACCCAGACAAGTACTTCGATAGTCAGATTTCCAGACGTGCAAGCGCGAGATCTGAGAACGAAGGAAGCAAAGACTCGACAGCTCGACCCGCTAGTCACACTTGCAAGTCTGACTAACTCTCTGACATGAACAGGTCGTTGTCGCTGACCTTTGGGATAGAAGTCGACGATCGGTGAGTTGGGGTTGGACATGAGCGGTCGGTAGGCCTTGGGGAGTGCGTGAGAGCTGCAGAGGATACAGATAGAGGCATCAGCTTTTTAACCCTCAAAATAACCAACCTGATGAAAGATCCAGCGCAGCATGCCAGTCAATCTACTGGTCAAGTACCAGCAGTATTGCTGGTACTTTCACGGAGGTTCTTTGAACCCGTCACTACTCCGTAGGGCAATCCGAAGAATATCAGAGAAGCTGACAGATCTGCAGCATCCGCTGTGTCGTTCCTTCTGGCGCTCACCTGGCTGCGGGGAAGACGCCCATGAGCTGGTCGAAGGGCTTGAAGGGCTTGCCCATGAAGAAGGTGATCTCCAGCTCCTCCAGGTCACGCAGGTCGGAAGCGAATGGTGCGTAGTGGTACGGGTAGTACCAGGTCCAGGAGCACACGCCCTGATAGTAGTACCGCATCACCCACACCAGACCCTCGCAGTATCGCAGCACCTGAGGATAGAGGACGACAGAAAACGGGGCTCAGCTGCTGGGCTAACAGCGCCATACGTGGCTATGAAAAATGTCAAGCTACTTGGCAGGTGATGAGAAGCAAAGCGGATGGTTTCCAAAAGGCGCTTGCAGGAGCGGTCCTGTTTACAGCTCGATTTGAGGACAGGTCCGAAGTGCTTTGAAAACGAGACCCTTGAGGTAAGACAAGGCAGTCGCTGAAGCGAGGACCAGCCTGAAGGAAAAACAACAGTCTAGAGATTGAAAAGCGTGCCGCCATGCTGCACTTACAACGTCTTTCCTGATCTCCTCGCGCTCCTCTTCCGTTTTGGCACCAAACTTCTCGGAGTAGTAGCGCTCCTTCCAGCCCTCCTCCCCAAGCCGGATCTGCACCACGAAAGTGGGCCAGCAATCGTCAGCACAAATTCAAGCAGGTTGAAGACGACGCTTGTCTGCCACCTCAACCAGAGAGCGTCGTCTCCTCACAGCACGAGATGAGACAACCAGAAGCAAGAAGCGGTTGCAAACTCTGCGTCTGCCCAGTGCAAAAACTGACAAATGGGGGCTCGGAATACAAGCGCAATTGATAGGAGGGCTGGACGGTACCTTGTCGTCATCCATTGTGTCGAGGTTGTCTGCCGCCTCCGTAATCCTCGTCTTGAGCTTCACTTTGATCTCCTCCGCCACGTCCAGTTCCTGCAAGCGCACGCTGACATCAGCAGGTTGCGGCATAGAGTTATCAAGTGAATCTGAAAAACACGCAAAAGCAGCATGGGGCGGAGCAAACGAAATGCTACCACAATAAGAGGCAAAACTATCGTTGATGGGAGGGATCAATCATATTGACGTCTATGCATTGGACACGTACATCACGCAGCAACTATGTCTATCAACAGGAACTAGGAACCGCACCGCCTTTTGCCAGAGCTCGTCCGCCAGGTCAGCAAACGGCTGCTCAGCGTCAGCATCGGACTCAGGCTGATCATCGGCTTCTTCAGGAGCGGCCCAGCCCGAGGGCTGCGCGGCGCTGTCTGGGCCGCTCAATGACGTCACCACTGCCGGCGGAATGGAGGTATCTTCCTTATTCCCTCGCCTATGACGTGCTTTCCGTGTTTGATCCTAGCAGAACAACGGAGAGCAGAGCGTCTCAGAAACACTACCACCGAGAAGAGAGAAAGTAAAAGTAAAGCATTGATAATGCACGGCACCCTTACCTCATCAATCCCTTTCTCCTCCACCTTGGTAGGCACCGCCGACGCAATGCTGCTGTCCGTCTCATCAACCCTCAACAACTTAGCGGGCGGAGGCGCGGATGGCTTCTTTCCCAAGAGCTTCTCTTTCAGAGCCTTAGCAGCATCTGTATTTGACTTGGGTCCCTCGCTGGGAGCCCCGTTTGACTGCTGATTAGACCCCCCTACGGATTGTGGGGCGGGCTGGGGGGCCGATGCTAACCGGGAGCCCTCAAAGCGTTTAACCGGGATGAATCCATCAGCTGGGGGGGCGAAACCCGACCCATTCCTGTCTCTCTGCCTCTGCATTTGCTGCTTCTTTTGATGGCGAGATCGATCAATCTGCTTCTGTAGCATGCAGAAACGCGAGGGGAAGGGCATAAGAGGCCATCTTACAGACTTCGAGCCTTTCTTGTTCGGGCCCACTGCTTTAGAAGAAGACCAGGCCGACTGTACTAAATGTTGTGCCCTTTGAGATCTCCATAGTCAGACAAACTGACTAAGAGGCTTGAAAAGCGTGATCTGACAATCAGATATGTTCCTCTGAACTACGGGCTCTTTAGGACCAGTACGAGGGTTTACACACCTTCATGACGAAAACGCTAATCTCTCTATCAGAACGTCATCTAACGGCACTGCATTCCAAAGCAGTTGTAAGAGCGAGCAGCAAAATCATACGTACCGAAAGCAGTCTTGCCCGCTTCTGAAAGATGGCATCCTCATGCGACCCCACCGCTTGGATGAACTTCTCGGTCCTCCCCAGGTTGACCTGCAACAGGAAAGGCCGCACTTCAAGCTGTTTGGCTACGAAGGTAAAACCCTCAAGCAACTGACGAGTGCAGCAAACTTCACAATCCGATTTCCCGTGTCAGTACCACGAATTCGCCGTATCAGTACCAACAAAAGAGAATTGGTGATGACTTCTTCGGAGAATCTGCCAGTGCTTACCTCTCCATCTTCTGTCAGATAGCCCCCTAACCGAGCAAACTCCTGCTTGTAAATCGTTATGAGAAGGTCGATTGCCCCCTGCAGATACCACAGCTTGCAATCAGCCCGTGATTGCATCGGCAGTTGGAACCACAGAAAACCAGAACGGCACGATGAATCTGGAACGTTACAGCGATCAGAAGCCTGCCAAAGGCGAAGGCTTGAAAAAGCATTACAACACCACCCGGACCTGAGACGTGACAAAAACACTTGCTACAGATGGATGCTTTCGACCAAACGGTTTCTCACCTCTCTAATCTCCAGCGTCGGCATGTGGGGCAGGAAATCGTTGCCGACAAAGAAGCAGATGAACACCCAGTCGTCTATCAGCCGCTCAATGTCGAGCTCGAAGGGCGCATCTGGAACTCGCAGCTCGAACTCCAGGTACTCCCTCAGGGTCCAAATGTGCAGAAACTGCAAACGAAGTTCACAAGCAAGCTCTGAGGGCAATCTGAAAGCTCTCGTGTGTCTAATACACCAGGTCAAGGCAGGCTGGCAAAGGAAAGACGATATCAGTAAAGCCGACAAGGACGCAACTTGTTTTGACATCTTCAAGCGGTCTAATCCAGCTAGGCAAGACGATGCCAGAAAATCAGTACAAGGAAGCCCCTGACAGCTTACCTGGAAGGGTTTCTTTGCCATCTCCAGTTTGGGTTCCTCCTCATCCCCCCGTTTTCTCTTGGGCTGACCGTCACACTCGGCAGCCAGATGCCCCTCCCGGCCGCACAGGAAGCACTTGTCCTTAGCGTTTGGCAGAAAGACGACCTCACGCAGAATCGAAAAGTGCACTTCGTGCGTGGCCAGCGAGAGCATGATGAGATCCGCATCCTGTGTAAGAGCAAAAGAACGGAAAGAACGGATCAAAATTCACTAAAAACAGTTGTTCCAGATCAGAGACAACAGGCTGCTCCAGACTGGAAACTGAAGGATAAGGATGCGTGCAGTGCCTCAAAAAGTCAGGATCCCAGGATGTAGGTAGGCAAAAAGCTGGGCCATGAAGCACCGGAAGGACGGTGCATGGCTGCGCATGGCTGCAAAGCAACTCACCAGGCCATAGATGCAGTGTCGTGTGTTTGGATTGGAGCCTGGCAGGTTGCGCTGCAGTCTGATGTAGTTCATGATCTTGTGCTCCCCCTCCCCAGGAACACTGGCGTCCGACAGGATGACCTGGACGTGGTTTTCCAAACTTTGTTAGCTGTCTAAACCGAAAAAGAGAGAACAGGGACTCCAGCAGTCTCCCTAGGGCCCCCTTCTGATATTATCCTAGAAAAGGACTATTCTATCGGCTCAGACATCCAAGTGCTCTCTCCTTCCATTCTGTCAAGGTGTTCAGCGCTACACTTGTATCTGGGCATAAGGAATGCACAACCGACTCAGTGGAGACGAGCGCGGTGAAACTTGAATCCAACTTGTGAAAGCTTGCTGCTGTCCAGATGATCAGGTCAACGCAGGAACATGATTTCCATAAAGAAGTCACTTTCACAGGGGACTCTAAGCAATGCTTTGTTCTGCATAATCAAGATGGCAAATCAGCCAGGGAACATCGAGCAGGCTTACCTTCACATCTTTCCAGCCAGGGTCGTTGTTTAATCGCATGTGAACATAGTATTGGAGCGCTACCGATAGCTTGTGCATGAACTCTGTGCCAGGAGTAATGACGTTGGAGTCCGGGGCTTCCTTTTTCACTTTGGGAGGAACAACATGTCCCTGGGCCTCGAACTCCTTCCTCAACCGCTCCTCCTCCGCTTCCTGCATCAAACTCATACATGTTTATGAACTCTTCTTATCAAATAAACGGCCAATACAGGTGATGTAAAGCAACCCTAATCTGAAAGATGACTGGCTTTCAATGTCGCCCCTGTAATAATTCTAACAGCATGATTCAATGCATAAGCTAAACTTCAACATCTACGGAGCAAGCGCATGAAGCAGGTACAACGGTTTCACACCAAGCGCCTCACCGCTTCGGCAGCATCCTGCGCAGCCCGGAACCGCCGAGATCTCTGCTGGTTCATCTTAGCCCGAGGAGCAACCCCGTCTGCAACATGAGGAGCAATCAGCAATCCAAAAAGGATGATATATCAAGGACCAGGCAGTAAGCTTCTGCAGCACAAGTAACATGCAATAAAGAGGTTGCCACCAACCATCACGGCCAACAACCGAGCGCGGCATTCTTCACCATAACCCCAATTCTGCATGCTCATAGGTCAGCGTGTAAGACGTCCTCACCGATGGCCATGTACATCAGCTTCCGGGGCCGGACCATGCCAAAGAGGCGGTCGATGTAGGTGAAAATGTTCTGGAAAATCTCGTCCAAAGTTGTGGGGGAGGGCTGCGGGCGAGGGAGACCTCTGATGTTACACAAGGGAAGGTGACTGAAGAAAATAATCTGCTGAACCCGCTTTGCAGAAATGTTGCACTCAAACACGACCAGGATTCCATTCTCAATTGAGCAGACAAGAAGTCTAAGTTGAGAAGGTAAGCGTCGCGATAACAATCAGTTCCGCTTTTAAGTAGCGTCTTGGGCCATAAAGCCGGGTCTGCATGTTGTGAGCTCTTGCAAAGATGTCACAATTCATGCTCGTAGGACAACGTTCCAAGCCTGCTCTTTGCTAGACTGCTAGCCATTGCTCTTACCGCATCTTCCGGATGGAAGCAAGGATGGATGATGCCGTTCATGTCAAGGTACAAGTTGTCAAACTCCAGCCCATTGGGATTGGGTGTTGAGAAGTCCACAGGGTAGCGCACGCCGTCCACCTCCCTCTCCGCTTCTTCGATCACATCTTCCACAATCAAGGGGTACTTCTGGCTGAGCCAGCGGTAGAAGGCTGGAACACCCATGACTGCGTTCTGAATCTACTGCTTTCCAGCAAAATGAATCGACCAAAAGTGGAGGGTTTACCTCCAGGATCCGGGCGGGAAAAGCCCTCTACTTGCGTGCTGGCAGCGCCCCCACTGGCGGCAGCTGCTCCTTCTCCTCCTCTCTCCCTTTCAAGTACAGACTCAAGAGTTCACAAGTTGCTCTCACACCGAGCTAGCGACCGAGTCGCACTGCACTCTGCAGCCTGTGCAGGCCAGTGCAGGTTCCTGCAGGCTGCATGCTCTTTGACAGGTCAGGCTACCGTAGAACTTGAAGTTGAAGTGCCCGTACTAGTACTAGTTGTTCACTTCTTCGTTACCGCTCCAGCACTGCAGTCTACTTGTACCGTTAGCGTCTGTCAGCCGTTCAAACATCTTCAGAAGGGATGGATCCAACCGTCGCATTTTGGTCTACACTATGCGCGCACATTGGTTTTCATCTGCGCCATGAATCTCGACGTGTTCAAGATTTGTTGAAACGAGACCCTTGACTCTTGAGCTTGAGCTAGCTTGAGCCTGCTACCAGGGCGGAAGACCACGCTCCTCTTTCAGCTGGCATTATACACTTTCTGCCCTGGGCGTGTCCTTCAGCTATCACGGTGGTCCGCTTTCAAGCCTTGTTGCTATAAGCGCTGGTTTATTGGCAAATTCGCTGGTGGGCACAGAAGCTTTGAGGTATCCCCCCCAAGATCCATAGACAAACGTTACGTATGATTTTCAACAACCCACGAAAACGTAATACCACTAAGCATCCTTGATCTCCACCCGACTTGCAACCATCCAAGCAACGAGTATTCTGCAGACTTCGGCCTGAGAAATTGAAAGTGCCATCAGCTCACGAGCTGAACTGGGACCGGGTACAAGCTCAAGGCATATGGGGATGAAGCAACAGACCCTGCGCAGCTGATTGAAATAGGAGCTGACCTGATTTTTCAGCCTCTCTGACGACCGTTGGATCCTGCCCCTACAGCTCGCAGGCGGCCAGCCTTAGTAGTCAATCTGACCCTTGAACGGGTTTCCGGTCAAGAAACAACCAGAGCCCAGGAGGATCTTGAACGATGATCTGCGGCCGTTTGCCACATTCTGGCTCGATGTGGTCGGGAAACTGAGAGGAAGCTGCCCCTATGCCTGTCTAGAACGCAGAATCTGACCTTATTGCGTCATATAGGAGGCCTTATCCCAGAGCTCGCAACACATCCTCTATGTTCCTACTTTGAGTAGGCAAATGTCACTGTCGCGGAGCTCGTCGCGGAGGAACCTCACTGAGGACCAGCTTGCCAATACATGGCCATACATCACACGAGCCCAGGTCAGTTGGGCTCTTTGACACCTCATTATGCTGTCTGTGTAGTGTGAGAACCAGGTTTGAAGAGTCGGATGGGGATTGTACCACGCCATGAACGAGCCACCAATCCAGCGAGCTTGCAGTTGGACGACACAGACTGTTCAAGCGCAGCAAAGCAGCGTTTCAAGCTGCAGGCGTTTGGTTCGAAACGAATTCTGCATTGATGCCCTTGTCTGGGCACTTCCAAACGTGAATGAAGGCAATACTCAGTGGACAGTCTGGCACTTCTGTTGACGGTCTCGTCTCCCTCAGGTGCGTGAGTTCAAGGAGGCGTTTGCCATCTTCGACAAGGATGGGGACGGTTCCATCACGTGCAACGAACTAGGCATGGTGATGAAATCCCTGGGGCAGAAACCGACAGACGCAGAGCTGCTGCAAATGGTCAAGGAGGTGGATGCGGATCAGAACGGGGAGATCGACTTCCCCGAGTTCCTCACCATGATGCTGCGCAAGATGAACCAGGGAGATCCCGAGAAAGAGCTCATGGACGTCTTTCTGGTGAGCACTCTTTTGAGGCTTTGCGGCAAAGGGCGCTGCATCTTGGGAAAGGAGCTGATTCGTGGGGAGGGAAGCGTTTGTTGAGGGGTGAGTTTGCAATCTGGGTTTGTCATGCAAGTCTTGCCGTGAGCGAATTATTGAGGCAGAGGGTTCGTAGCGTGTCTTACTTTTGTTCCAACACGTAATGTTGCCAGAGTCTCAGAGAGCCCCGCTGAGCAAATTGAGAGGTTGCTTGACTTGAGTCAGTTCGGTCCTTGAACCCTGTAGGGTCCTCTTTGATAGGCCAGCATGACAGTAAACTAGAAGGAACAGTTTTCCCTTGTTTGAACAACTCCGCTTCAGGATCTCAAGATCCCTGAGGCATGGTCACATCCGCTGCATGAGCCGCGCTGAACTAAGATATGGGCCATGGTTGAAGTCCCTGGCGGTGGCTTGCTTCGATATGAGCAGTTCTGGTCGTTCTTTTCCTGGAGGGCGTACAGCTCTGTGAAACTCTTCCGTCTTTGGATTTTAGGGGCGCTTTTGAACATCACCTGTTTGGGTCGGTGCAAAGATTCTAGAAAGGCGAGTCGAGAGAGCGTCGGTGTGCCTGGGGCATCTTTATATACGTCTCACTTTCATCACAATTCTGTGAGCAACGGATCATGGCGTCGTCGAAATAATTCTCAGAGATAATCGATCGTGCACTCGCGTTAAATCTCCTGATGCGACGGTGCGGGGTTGCTCGTCCGTGTGCGATCAGATTCATGACATCTCACAATACTGGCACTGCTTGCTCTTCTCCGCTGGGGGTGCCTAACGGCAGGCCGTCTGGATTGTCTGCTGTCACATGTACGCAACTACAAAGCGACGATCCGCTTTTTCTGCTCGAAGCGTCTGCTGATGGGAGGTTGCTCATGGCAGGTGTTTGACAAGGACAACAGCGGGACGATCTCCCGAGACGAGCTGCGGTCGGCCATGTACGTCATTGGCGAGAAGCTCTCGGACGAGGAGATCGACGAGGCCATCAAGCTTGCAGACGCCAGTGGGGACGGAGAAGTCGACTACAACGAGTTTATCCAGTTTGTCCTGTCAGATTGAGGGTCCGGGGTTATAGAGACAGCATGTGTTGACTGTAATTCTCGTGTATCGTGTTGACATGCAGTAGCGGTTACATTATAGTATGTGTGTACCAGGAGTATACAATGATGGGTGTCCTAGAAGTAATGAGCTCTAGCTGAGGTTGTAAGGACTTTGAGGCCGTGTTTCGAACTGTTTTATGTCCAACAAGGTTCCCTTTCTTTCCAAATAATGGCCATTGGCAGACGACATGTGCACAAGCATAGCAGAAAGCCGTATCATTATACTGGCTGGCATATCTAAGACGCATCGTGCTGCCAATGGCCTCTGCAGAAATATGCGACATCACGAAGCCGCGCCTTTAGGGCAAAGGCGCTACAACGCAATTCCCGCTCTACACCGTCTTGTTCAAAGAGTGTTACCACACATACAGCGCATAGTATAGGCCACTTAATTCTATACACGTCAGATCCGTCATGGATACAAGAGAAATCATATCGACCCCGACGGTTTGATTAGAGCTGCATGCAAATGATTGAGTCAGCCAGTCATGGCTCAATCTGCAGCGCCTATACTGAGCGTCTCACTTCTAGCCCGCTGGTGCACTAGGAACGCCGGGCCCACAACTGGCACTGCATGCGGGGTCGGCGGACGCGCGCCCATGTGCGCGGGTCAAAGTCAGTACGGTTGATGAGTGGTGATGAGGTCCACATATGTCTGGCAAGTCCGGCCGTCGGCCGCGGCCAATTGCTTAATTTGCCCACAGGCCGGGACGGACTTGGCATGTGGGACATATGTGGACAAGATTGCAATTATCTGGCAAGCCATGCGTATATATATCCGCGTCTGACATGCCGGTTGACTTATGCAGGAGCACTCAGGAGTACGTCTGCAATTCCATTATAGAACGCCGCCTACGGCGTCAATTATGACGAGGCCTTGTTCAATTGATTACAGACGATCGTGCCAGCTGTGAATTTGCTCATGCTAGATCCGCCTATAGACTCAAGCCAAGAATTCAAGCATGCAAATGTCTGCTTTGTTATACATGGATGTTCGGGGGGGCATGCATGTGCAGATCATTTTCCTAGCTGGGGCGGCCAGGCTAAGCTCTAGCTGACGGCCGGGCATGAAGTCTCGATCTAAGACTGATCAAACGGACGACTCACTCGAACGTTCTTTGGCTCAGCGTGCAAGACAATCAGATCGCAAGCAGTCCTAGCTTGCTTCTCGGCTTAACGCAGCTATCTAAGCTTGTGACTCGCCAAAAAGTTGACCTAGTGGGCTATCATGCTAGGAACCCTTGTGCCAAACACTTGCACTAGGACCCTCTATTAGTCAGCAAAAACTGCGATCATGATAGCTTACTCAGCCGGGATCGTAAACTCTACCTACGCGCCTACGCAACTACCGTAAGTTGGTGCTTTCTGACAATGCAAGCTGCAAACAGACACATGTTCAGGCTAAACGACATCAGTACCAAGTTGGCACGTGCAGTCAGGGATCGGCTCTCTGTACAGGTTCTTCCCGAACTCTTTGGACACCTTCCTGGCGGGGTGCATTTTACGTACCTGCTGACTAAACTCACTCCAGCTAACCTGCTCCGTCCTCGCCCTTTCGAAGAGAACGGCCAGCTTCTTCTTGTACGGCGCTATGGTTCTCCGCTGACCGCTGTACAACCGGAGACCACTTACTATCTTTGGGAAATTGCTGCCCGTGTGCCCATACGCAAACACGTCACTCTGCACCGCCACATACGTGTCGAGCGCTGCCAGCTGCGACGTGTGCGCCGCAAAGGGGGCCAGCTCCTCTGCGCTCGCCAGGCTTCTCTTCGTGAACGAGCGAGGAAACAGCTTCTCGAACACCGCCATCCGCCGCGCCCCTCCATACACCTCCCCGGCCGCTATGTACACAACCGTTTCGTTGTCATACCCCATGCCGGCGAGCAGAAGCCCTAGCTCCTCCGGGGTAAGCGGACAGTGTCCCTTCTTCCGTAACACGTCAGCATCCGTCATCTCGCCGTACTTGACCGCCATTCCCGGGAAATGCTCCGCTCGGTACGCCGCGAGGTCCGCCCGCTCCTCCTCGCCGCCGCCGTAGTCGCAGCACGTGTCGGCGACCATGTCCTTCTCGAAGCGGAGGTGGAGCGCCAGGAAGCGGCCGCCAGACTGCGCGCGCATGCGCTCCACCAGCAAGTCGGCAAAAGCCTGCAAGAGATCGAATTCTGGGTTGATGGGGGATTCTGAAGGGAAAGACAGGGCGCTGCCCAAACTGCTCAGCAGACACCTTGCCTAAATGCAGAGGTTTCTGCTAACACGCCTAAAGAACGGCCGCAAGAGTCTCTGACCATCGCGGAACCTGGAAGCATGCAACCATTTTTTTTGAGGCACAAGCCCAAAGAAAACAGGTTGCATCAAGATTGACCAACACCAAGCACGGCAGACTAGCGTGGCAGTCCGCTTTGGCCTGCGCAGGCTTTACGCTTCACCAAGGCTGAACCGCTGACTACTAGCAACATACACAGTCATGTTGGTAGAGTTGCACGGTTTCGATCTACCAACGACCAACGACAAGGGCAGAAACCGCTTCAGAGCAGGAGGCGCCTCACCTGCAGGCCTGGGGCCAGCCGGAGCGCCTCGTAGTTGGCGCGGCAGCGCAGCCTCTGCAGCTCCTGGGGCACCCCTTGAAAGCCGAGGCCGTGCATATAGCCTGCCAGCTTCAGAACCCCGTGCTGCTTGAGCAAGGGCGCCCCGTGCTCCAAGTAGAACTCGGGGGGGGAGTACTTGGGCACGACGAGGCTGTGCTCTTTCTCCTGATCGGGAGACCAGGCGCCGACAGGGGCCGCCAAAACGACGCGGACGTCTGGGGCGAGCGTCCGCGCAAAGTGGTCGAGGTCGAAGATGTTTTGAAACTGGCTGCAAGGGACGCGAGACTGGGAGGTCAGCAATGCAGAGGCGAGAGCCCAAAGCGAGAGGTCAACGAACGAGACTCCTCGACAGGCATTGGCAAGGATACCTGACATCGTCGGCTTTGCCAAGCTGGTTCGTAGTTTCGTCGTTGAGTTGGAGGCTGGCGACCACTTCCAAACAAACACTTTATCCGTACTAGAATAACAGCTTCAACGAATGTAAACGGCAGGAAAAACGTGAAAGATTCCGGGTCCAACGTTGCAGAGACGAGGCGAGAGCACGTTCTCGCACCTCGAGTCGGAGGTGTGCGAAAGCTGACCAATAAAAGGCAGGAGCGCGCAGAAACAAACGAAGATTGCAGAAGGTACCCGAGGTTTGTCAGCATCTGGCTGACGTCATCACCCTCACCTTCCGTCCAGCCAGACAGAGTCGAAGAGGAAGCGGGGAACAACTAGAGTTGCGTTCAGCAGACGTGCCACCGCCACGGCGTTGCATACCTGGACATGAGAGGCCGAGACAGCATCAGGGACAGAAACTACTGCAACTGAGAAGTGCATTCCACATGATAGCAGGGGAGGAAGTGTGCGTCCTGACTCATGTGAAACCATTCATAGTTCATGAAGTTTCCAAGCATTGAAAGCAGTTCGCAAACGGGTCAGCGCTGACCCTTCTGCATAAGTCCTGACTTAGCCAGCTCACCGAGATGCGTTGCTGGTTGAGGCCACCGTTAGCATCGACCAGCAGAAAGCCACTGCTGAAGTCAACGGGCCCTGTGCGGGCAAGGATAACGAACAGTCTCAGGATTGGGGCAATTGGCAGCTCGAAAGCCAAAGAACTGCGAATCATCGTGCAGGACGGGATGAAACATGAGACTTGCACTCAACGTTGTCGTAACCGCCATTTAATGGCAGATTTGAGATACTTTGATGTTGTAAAGAGTGTGATTGGTCGAGGTTGATCTTACCTGACACAGCTTTGTCCGCTTCTTTGCACGAACTCATTTCCCCCACCATTTGAAGTGGATCTTCCCACAAGGCCTTTGCGCTGACTGTAAGAAGCGGATCCTCCTGCGTTTGACAAGCCGTTCCAGGAGTCAAAAGAAGCCCGATGCCTGATCTCTTCAAAGTCGAATGCGAACCATGACACAGATAGCAGAGATGTTTTGCAGAGTTTCGAAAGAACAGGCTGGCCCTTAGTAACAGTCGTTCCTCCTCGTCAAACTCTGGATCAAAGCTTTCATTAATCCAGTTTGTCAAATTCTTGTCCCAGACGAACGATTTTGTCGAGGTTCCAATATACTCTGCCGTTTTTCCGAGGCATCTGTCTACCGAAAGGCCTGGAGGAAGCAGCCGCTCATATGCAGTGCCACAAGCTCTTACTCCTGTCTCTTGCGCGAGCTCTTCCTCTGTGAACGAAACATGGAAAAGAAGTGAAACTGCCTCGCTGAACGGTTGATTCCTGCTTCAAACCCATATATCACACTGACGACAATTCAGGCTTTCAGTCCCTCTTATAAAAGGACAAAGAGATCACTAAAAGGGTCCCGCATGACCCAGACTCGGCAATGGGTGCCTCTTCATCTTCAAGCTTGTATGGAGAAGTCAGACGCATATCTGCACTTGACTAAGGTGGGCCTGAAATCTGAACCGATGAGTGGCCCACCTGCTTCGCAGTGATGTACTCCTCCCTTACTGTGATCAAGTTCGGATACATGATGATTGGCTCTCCAGGGGGGCCTGTCGCGTCCACAGCAGGTACCCCGTTTTTCAGTACCTCCAAGTCGTTCTCTCCATCCTCTCCTTGGAAGAACTCTTGGTGCTCCTCCTCTGAATCACCATTTTGAGCATCATCTTCTGGTTCAAAACTGAAATCCAAATTCACCCCAGGATTTGTCCCATGTTGTCCTGCGGCCTCGTGTGGTGGGAGCACTCCGCCTGGTTCCTTCACAACACTGCCACCACCGCTCCCACTTTCCTCCTTTTGACTAGCTAGGGCCACTCGTGCCAGTTTGCGATGCAGCGGCTCCCTGTTGTGTGGCGTCGTCTGCTGTAAAATGGACAACAAGTTGCCATGAAGAGAGTGCTTGGTTAGAATCTGGTGAAGCAAAGCAAGCCGGCTGAGGGGCCCTGAGCAGCCCGAGCCTGGAGGAAGCTCCCAACTAGTGTTCAACTTCTCATACAAACAGTGGAGCTCCCTTTCAAGGAAACTTGCATCATTGGGACTCATCGAGAAGGACGTCTTATGCAATAAAGAACCTTCGGTGGGTGAGGCGCTTTCGTTCCTTGCCCCGTGGTGCATCTGTTTGACCATGTATGCAGCATCACGCCACTTGACTAATTGAAATCGCCACCTGCAAACCAAAGGGTCTGACTCTTTTGACCAACCAACCTGAGCACAGAATTGCCAATTTCGAAATTCTCTATCTTGTTCCTTAGAACGTGGCTTGGAAACTCGACGAAATTGGCAGATGCACTGACCAGAGCAGCTGACCTGATCAGACGGCCACTCAAGTGTCGGGAGACCGGGCCCCAGCGTCAAGATGAACAGCATAGCAGCAGCCAAGAGAAGCAACACAACAGCTCCAGACATGCGCTTTCTCCTTCCTGTTGACTGCTGAAGCTTGGAAAGTTGGCCCGACACCCTGCTGCCTGACGCCGTCGACAAATCCTGAAAACTTCGAGTGGATCTCGTTCGAAGGAGTCCAGCCATGACCAAGCGCTCTCATAGTCAAGTGTAGATCAATATCTTTGAACAGGGCAGGTTGGGAAGATGATCAGAGCTGCCTATCAATGCAAAGCTTGCGCGAAGGACCTCAAGTTGTGCTCGTCTGAATCATTGCGAGTCCCGTGTGATTGTCTTTGCAGAGAATTCGCTCTGCTAGATTGGGAGTACCACCCTCCTCTTCTATGTAGCTGGTATCTTGGACGCTCAACAGGACTCCGCACAACTTCACAAGTGCTCTTGCTCACCTGCATGGATATGCAGCGCAGAAAGACGTGAGAAGCTAGCTGCCTTTCGAGTAGGTATACGGGTAGCCTGTTTGGTTGGCCTGGAATGTTGGTAAATTGATAGAAAGGGAAAATTTTCGGAACCTGACTATGCTGTCCCGGCTCTTCACGGGAAAATAAAGACCACCAAGAGGGTTCCTTGACACCAAGACGGACCAAGTCGGAACAGGGATTGTATAGAGGTTTCTGACGTCACTAACCATAGGGTCCGGAATATTATAAAAGACGTCACTTTAGAACTGATTAGAATACTCGATACTTTTCCCGCTTATACCTTAGAACTTTCCTGATTTAACCAGAAGGCTAAGGACGGTTGTAGACTAGAAGTGGACCTTCGTGCCAGGCTCCGTGAGGCATTCAAGCACACCGAGTCACGACACCGGCCTCAGTTTTTCGGAGTATAAAAGCGAGCCGATCCAACTTTCTTTCCTCATTTTCAGCTTTTCATTTTCGGGATTTCTAGTGGCAGAAGGCGGCGCCCAGGGTCGACGGGCACGGTCAAGGAGGTGACGTCAGCAGCTTGCTGACGTAATATTTGGAATTAAACATTGTGTTACATGTTATTACTATCTATATTTGGAATTAAACATTGTGTTACATGTTATTACTATAGATTTATCTAACTAACAAAGTCGATTAGTGACGTCACTATCTTATGACGCCAGCATGGCAGCTCCACGGTCACGGACGGTAGGCGAAGTCCCTTCTTTTATTATTAACCCTCCGAATACGACGCTGATCTCCAGCCATGAGCCTGTGACCGGTCCGTTGTAAGTGAGCGCCCAGGTCAAGGACTGGGACAGGTTGTAGTCCGCCCGGGGGGCCTGCATTCCCGTCTACCGGTGACAGCACGGTGATCTTGGCGCGAGGGTTTAGCAAACCACATGAGGGGTTATGAGAAAGAGAAAGAGCATGTGAAGGATGTCCACTAGCTGATGAATGTGCCCTCCAAATGCTCTCTTGGCGCATTCTTCGCTTCAATAGGGGCTCTGGCTGGCTGTGGCTGAACTTGAAAGGCGATGAGTTCTCATTGAGTTCGCAGTCTTGGAACTTTTAGGGTAGAGTGACCCTCTCCAAAGGCTTTTCTTGCGCACAAAGCCAATCTGTCAAAATGAGTAAGATGCTGAAGTTTGTGAAGCCGTTCTGGCTGGACATCACCCTGTCAAACAAGCACATTTCGGCGCAGATTGTGCATAAGGCAACTGGGTGCACCCTCACGACCGCAACGACCAAGAGCAAGGAACTGAAAGCGACCCTCCCGAGGACCAGCGACAAGCTAGCTGCAGCTGCGGTGGGGAACTTGCTGGCTAAGAAGGCGCAGGAAATGGGCGTACATGCTGTCTCCTATGACATTCCAGAGGGCAAGACCTACCATGGCAAATTGAAGGCCGTGATTGACGGTGTAGTGGAGGGTGGCTTGAAGTTGATCTAGGCAAAAGGTTTACGAGTAGTTGGATTTTTGTTCTGGCGTTCCTACCTGGAAGGCTTCCGAGCTTCAAGTCTCTTGGCCATAAGTAGTTTGTTTTTCCGAGGGCTTCATAGGACAGCACTTCATTGTGGCAGCAAGTTTGCTGCTATGTCCATAATACAGAACAGTTACTAGCAGTAAATGCTTCTTGCGGGGATCGGAAGCGCCTGGCGGATGGCTGGCGCTCTCGTTGGTAAAGGTCGCCCTCTCTTACATAGATAGCAACTTTGGCGGCTGGGGGCTTTCAGCATGGCAGGCCTGAAGAAGGCGGTCCCTCTGGGTGCCATCTTCTGTTTGGCAGTGGCTGTCCTCCTGTCTTCTTGGGAGGCAGCTCCAGAGAAAGCTGGAGCAGGTGCCGGCAACAAAGAAGCTGTGGAAGCTGGCGGCGCGGTGCGCTCAGTGCAGAGCTCGATGGCGTCCATTGCTGATAGTTCCTATCTTGCCAATGCTTGCCAAGGAGAGGCGCAGGGGCCCGCACAGGACACATGCTGCAGGGTTGATTTTCCCCCGGAAGCTGGGACACAGGCACGCCGATGCAGATCAGAGGAATGTCCAGCTGATTGCCCCGCTGCTTCAGAGTCAAGCGGTACGAGGCCGGACGTTGAAAAGAGGGGGGCGAAGAAAACTGCGCAGAGCTCAAGGATGGGGGTGGAGCCAGTGCAAGGGGAGTGGATAGTGCGCTTCCGCAATTACAAGCATGCCGCCAAGCACAAGCAGCTGCTCGAGCAGCACTTGGGGTTGTCCGGCGAGCTCTGGGGTTGGGTGGACCGGGTAAACCCCGCCGCAAAGCTGCCGACCGACTTTGGCCTCCTGACGGTGGCGGCCTCTGAGGAAGGGAGGCGCCTCCGGGAGCGTCTGGCAGGCCTTCCAGACGTGAAGGACGTATCGCCGCAGATGCGATTTACAAGAGGTTTGGCCTGGGATGAGAATCAGGACCAGGACCATCTAGGGTCGCAAGGCAGAAGGGCACGGGAAGCCAGGCCCCGGAGGAGTGACTTGCAACAGTCAAGTAGGGAGTCAGGACCAGCGGACGGCGGCGGGCCCGAAGGGGACGCAACAGGGCAAAGCGAGGGAGACTGGCACACTAATCGGGGCGGTGCTGATTCCACTGCTTCAGTGACTGGTCCTACTCGCAAGCGCCCTGGGCGGTTCCAAACACGGCCGAGCTTTGCGGGCGACGAAGACCCTGCCCTGGCGGGGCCGTTTGTGCGGGACAATGCGACGGTGGGGCGGGAGCTGCTGCTAGCGCAGCGGAGCCAGATCACGTCGATGTTCCAGGCAGAGGAGCTGTGGAAGAAGGGGTACTCGGGGGCCAAGGTGCGCATGGCGGTGTTCGACACGGGCGTGCGCCAGGATCACCCGCACTTTCGGAACATCGAGGAGCGGACGAATTGGACGAACGAGGACACGCTGGATGACAGTCTCGGGCATGGGACATTTGTGGCGGGGGTGATAGCCAGTCAGGACGGGCAGTGCCTTGGGTTTGCGCCTGATACAGAGATATACGCCTTTCGGGTGTTCACCAACGCACAGGTGAGGGGACCAAGGTTGAGGGCATGGGTGCTGGTTTGGGCTCCTTCATATTCATCCGCCGAGGCGTTCTTGGTAGTTGCCTAAGAGGTTTTGAGGAGGTGAAGAGGTGAAGGAAGTGACGCGATCGCTCCTACACCCCAATATGTTGCCTGCTGCTAAGACAAAGAAGTTTTGAGCTTGTAGATAAGGAAGGCAGGTTGCTTGGTATTTTGAACGTTTTCAATCAACGTTCAAGCTATGCCCCGATCTCCGCTTTCGTAAACATCAGTTGGATCGGCGCAATGAGCAGGGGATGGAGCAGTGGAGGTTGTGCTGATGCTTAATGCCCTATATGCGCAGGTTTCGTATACCAGTTGGTTCCTAGATGCGTTCAACTACGCCATAGCAACCAAGATGAACATCCTGAACCTGAGCATTGGAGGGCCAGACTACTTGGACAGGCCGTTTGTAGAGAAGGTGAGACACTCTGGACGATCTATTGTTGCATCACTTTGATCCGACTTCCTTATCCCGGGACTGCATCTATTGTTCTTGCGGGCTCTTGTAGGGGCGGCTCAATCAAAATGACGACTGTGCTAGAGATGCTTCAAAGCTTTTGCCACTTGTTAGTCCAGCTGTGTTTTGCCGATAGTATTTTGCCGATAGTTGATAGGTACCTCGGTGTTCGAGCTGCCCTCTTAGCCCCTGATTCGCTGAACCTAGTGAAGACAGTCTGCTTGCCGGAGTGGAGCAAACACCTCGTCCGCATTCATGTCTACGATCTATGTCGATCTTTCCTTCCCTCGGGTCAACAGCACCCTCTTATTTACTTGGTTCTCTGTTTTTCGCCCAGCCTGCTTCAAATGTGGAACAGAGCCGGTCAATTTCCAGGCACTCGACCGACTTATTGGCGTCCCTGTTTCTGATCCCAAGGATTAGACCGGAACACTCATGGAGAGAGCGGACCTCCGACCTCACGCCCGCTTTTGCACAGTCCTGCCTCCGTCTGTGCCGACTTGATTTGGCATGCAAACTCATCTGTAACGCTTTTCGCGAGGAAAGCTGATGTTCTCCGTTGCACAAGTCTTACAAGCGTTGTGTCACCTGCAGGTGTGGGAGATGACGGCCAACAACATCATCATGGTGTCCGCCATCGGCAACGATGGGCCGCTCTACGGCACTCTCAACAACCCTGCCGACCAGAGCGACGTTATCGGCGTCGGCGGCATCGACTACTCTGACGCGATCGCCGCCTTCTCCTCCCGCGGAATGAGCACTTGGGAGCTTCCGCACGGGTACGGCCGTGTGAAACCCGACATTGTCGCTTACGGACGTGACGTCATCGGGTCGAAGATCTCGGGGGGCTGCAAGAGTCTGTCGGGAACTAGTGTGGCGAGCCCCGTGGTGGCGGGCGCAGTTTGTCTGCTTGCGAGCGTGGTGCCGGAGGAGCGGCGGTGGGACATACTCAACCCTGCCAGCATGAAGCAGGCGCTCGTGGAGGGCGCAGTCAAGCTGTCAGGCCCGCACATGTTCGAGCAGGTGAGGGGCTCTTAGAGAGTAGCGGTCGCAAGGAGTTCTGCTCTGATGGGGTTCTTCTTGCGGCCTTGGCCTAATTTGTCTACTTGTCTGGGAATCCGAAGCTTGGAAAGCCCGCCTTATCGATGGCTCGAACTTTGAAACGTTGTCCGCTTTATCAATAAATGTCAACGTTTCGCAACTTTCTAGTAGGAAAGACTGGATTAGTGATGGATCCCAAAGCCTCCTCGCTGAGTGGCGAATCGCTACCGTTTTTTTTGCAAGTCGACCTCCAGACGCCGGTATGTCGTTCACTCACAATAATCCTTAGTTCTGAACTTCGCAATGCAGGGAATGGGCCGGCTGAACCTGATCGAGTCGCACAAGATCTTGGAGGCCTACACCCCGCGCGCCAGCATCTCTCCCGCGACGCTGGACCTCACCGAGTGCCCCTACGCCTGGCCGTTTTGCCAGCAGGCCATCTACCACGACGGGATGCCGCTCATCTTCAACGCGACCATCCTGAATGGCATGGGGGTCGTGGGGTACGTAGAGGGGATCCCTCGCTGGGAGCCGACCAACGAGGAGGGCAAGCTGCTCGACCTGCAGATGACATTCTCGGACGTCATCTGGCCCTGGACCGGTGAGCCCTCGCCCGCACGGCATCGCTGTCCCGATAGGCCTGTGACTGTGCTGTTGCTCTGAAATTTTGATTTTCGGATCTCGCTTATCGTTGCTAGCAACATCCTCCTCGTTTATTCGTGTTTGCAGCGCTTTCGTCAAGGACCTGCATTGCTCCTGTGAACTCAGCTGCTCGTCCTTGATCGTTTCGGTTGTGGTTCCCCTCACATGCCTTCGCCTATGGTGACTTTGTTCTGCTCGTTCTGCCGCTTCTTTCCGACTTCCTGTGGCCCTAAAACTCATCTCCTTCGTGCCTGCCTCCCTTCTTCCATTGGCTCCTTCCCCCTTGTCGTGTGCATGTCGAAACAACGTGACCGTCTCTCATTATGGTCTTTAATGGTCTCTTTGTGCCCCTTGCTGCCGTTTCCTTCTGCTCCCAAGTCTTGCTGATTACCCTGTGCTTTTGCCTCAAGGCCTTCAAACCTTGATTTTGAACGCCTCCGAGCCCTCACAATTGGTTCCCGCGTTACTGCCTCAGCACATCGCAGAGCAGATCTTTGACATTGACACCTTGCTCCATATTAGCTCAGATCCCCATTTGACCCCCCTTGTTCTTCACCAGGTTTCCTGGGCCTGTACATCCGCGTCAGCCAAGCCGGCTTTAATACCACGGGCGTCGCAGAGGGGGTTGTCCATGTCACGGTCATCTCGCCCCCTGCGCGTGGCGAGACTCAGGACCGCCGCTCCAATTGCAGCCTCCCTGTGCGCGTGAACATAATCCCGACGCCACCGCGCAGGTCCGAAGTCGTTTCACCTCCTGACGCTAGCACCCTTTCTTTTCGTCCGGAATGATTCTTCTTGTTCCCTTCCCAGTGAGTCGCCACGCTTGCTTGCCTGCATTGGAGAAGCACACGCTCTCTCCCAGTTCTGACGTTACTCCTTTCAATGTCCATTTGCCGCATTTTGAGCACCTTCCCAACCGGGCATCCTGCAAATACCTGCTGAAGGCAGGGAAAGCTATGTAGCCCTTTGCCTTTTGCTGACAAGAGCATTGGTCTGTGTCCTGCAGTGCGCGTGTCCTCTGGGACCAGTTCCACAACGTGCGCTACCCCCCAGGCTACCTCCCGAGGGATTCGCTCGACGTGCGGAACGACATCTTGGACTGGCACGGCGACCACCCGCACACCAACTTCCACGGCATGTACGACGCGCTGCGGTCCAACGGATACTTTCTGGAGGTGCTCGGGTCGCCCTTCACGTGCTTCGACGCCGAAAAGGTGGGCAGCGGCGCTGCATCGAGAAACTTGCAGGAAGCGCGAGATCGTTTGTGTTCCGTTGCGCACTTCTTGAAATTTGCAGCACTCCGTGAGGCCACGTCATCTTTTGAAATCATATGGCTTCCACCGCTGGGCCTCTAACAAGAAGGGAGACACAGTCATCAAAGTCTTGCTCTCCTCCGGACACTCTTGGCCGCCAGCAGCGAGCGGGGCTCTTTGATGCGAGCACCAACAAGTTGCTCCGTTCCACGATTCACCTTGTTCCTGCCTGATATTTTGCAGTATGGGGCGTTGCTGCTGGTGGACTCGGAGGAGGAGTACTTCCCGGAGGAGGTGGCCAAGCTGCAGGACGACGTGCGCAGCAAGGGGCTGGGCCTCATCGTGTTTGCGGACTGGTACCAGGTCGCGGCCATGGTCAAGATGAAGTTCTTCGACGACAACACGCGCAGGTGGGCACCCGCATCCCGTCTCTCCTCTCGACCTTTGAAAGCGGAGTTGATATGCGTGATGTATGCTGATTCTATCAAAAATATGCGTCGGCAGACTGTCTGGGCAGGCGTCGCCCATTCAAACATTTCGTTTACAACTTGTCTCCGACCCGAGATTGTTTCGACGCCACCTGTCACTCCACGCTAGACAACGGCTCCCAACTATCAGCGAAGGGCGTTTCCATAAGCCTGCAACCACCCACCCCTCTTTGCCGCCAGTCTGCAAAGAAGCCCCCAAATCATTGCCGATTAAGCACTGGCATGCGAAACAGCGATTGATCCTTCTGGCGGGTCGATCTTCGGCTTTCCACTCTGCTGTGGAAGATGGGTTTCTCAAGTCAACGCCTCCGTCTGCAGTTGGTGGACCCCCGCCACGGGCGGCGCCAACGTTCCCGCCCTGAACGACCTCCTCTCCGGCTTCGGCATCGCATTCGGCGACACGATCCTGGCGGGGTCCTTTTCCATGGGCGCCGAGCGCACCCATTTCGCCTCAGGCGCCAATCTCGCGCGCTTCCCGGCCAACGGCACCGTGCACCGCTTCAGCCTTCAGGTGCAGAGCGAGGCCGAGACAGCGCCGCCGAATGAGGTTGTGCCAGCTGTCGTGCAGCCACTCAATCCAGCCGATGCTAACCGGACCGTCGTCGGAGTTCTGGCGGTGAACGGGACAGCGGTCTCGCGGGGGGGTGAGATTGCCAATAATCTGACGGGGGTGGTTGTCCAAGCCGGGCACTCGGCTGCGGGGGCAGCGAAGAAGGTCAACGATTCCGTGGACGCGGTTGGAACGGCGGATGCTGGGGCGCTGGGAAACGACCTAAACGTGACTCGCGCGGAGGGGGAGGAGAAGAATGCGACGTCAGTCGAGTCGGTAAGCCGGAAAAACGACTCGGAGGCAGGGGTGGATGGCCCCGCGTTTGAGGACGTGCCGAACGAGCGAGGCGGTTTCGACCCCGCGCGAAACGCGGAGCTGAACGAGGTGCAGTTGGAAGAAGAGCGCCGGAAAAGGGCCCGGCGGACCGCGAAGGATGTTCCGATTGGCAGATTGCGACCGGCCGATAAGGGTGCTTTGTCAAGGAAAAAGGAACGGGGGGATAGTGCCGGGGTGCGGAGTGGTGAAACCATGGGGATCGGAGAAGCTTCTTCGGTTCAGGGGGCTGAGAGCAGTCAGCGGCGGAGGCTGGCGGGCGCCCCCAATTCCATGGCGACCGCTCCGATCCTGGGCCTGACCACAGCGGGGGAGGGCAGGATTGTGGCGTACGGGGACTCGAACTGCCTCGACAGCAGCCATCAGGTAGGAAAGATACGCTGTGCCGCGCCGAACAACTTGCATCTTGACCCATTGGAGTTTAAGCTAGCGGAAGCAGGAGGTACCTTCTTCTGCTGGACAAGTGCTTTCGGTCCTGAATGAAAGAACACTTCAGGACGAACGGGATTGAAGGTGGGGAAGTTGCCGCATGTAGATTACTGTGCCACCAGCCGGCTGTGGGTGCATTACACCACCCCGTAGACGCTTTGGAGTTTTTTTAATGATTTGCGCCCTTATTAAGCTCCGTGTATCTCTCGACATTTGTCATGAGCAGTTCTGCTGCAAATCGTCCAGGTCTTTGTTGTGAGGAAAGCTTCAGCTCAGTTTCCCCACAATCTGCTGACGTCGTGTCTCGTGCCCCTCCGTTTCAGGTGGTCAACTGCTACTGGCTGCTGCTCCAGATGCTCGACTTCGCGGCGGGTGGCAACAAGCCCACCACGCTCTTCCCCATCGGGTTCTCGCAGAGCGAGCCCGTTGGGACCGACGCGCTGCTCCCGAAGAGGCGAGATGACGTCAATTTCACGGAATACTCGGCGGTGCTAGGGAAGCCGCTCGAGGTAAGCGCGCGTTATTTTGCCACAGGAATAGGCTCCTTTCAGGGCCTTTTCCTCCTCTTCGTGTGGCCATGTATATCTAGCAGGGGGTTAGTCAGGTGTTGAAGGCGGTTTTCCTTAGAACGAAGCGCAGCTGTGTTTGAGTGGTCCGTAATCGTTACATGCCGCTCATAATGCATACCATCTCAACTCCTTTCGTGCAGTGTGGCCTAGATTCGCCGTTTCATACTGCAAGCCCGCTGCCGCCCGCCTCGTCGGTGCCCATCAGCCGCAGCGCGGGGCTGGGCCTCAAGGAGCGCCGCGAGGCGTCGGAGCGGCTGCGAGAGGCGGAAGACCTGAAGGGCCTGTCCAACGGGGACTGGGAGCAAGTGTCGGACCAGGTGGGGGGGGCACAGGAACGGCCCGCCAAGAAGGGGGGGGTATCAGTAGATCCTAACGAAGAGAGTACGGAGAGAGAAAGAGAGGTAAAAGAGGGGGAAGTTCTGCCGGTCGGGGGGGAAGGCATCGGGTTTGAGGAAAAGGGGGGGGGAGAAAGGAACGCGACGGAGGGGGGGCAGGTTGCAAGCGTGGAGGACGAAGAGCTGGGGATTGATGACGAGGACGAAGCGGAGGGGGGGTGGCACGCAGCGGGCGCGACAGCGAACAAGACGCGGGGGGAGGATGCGAAACCGAAGGAGAACAAGGGCGGGAGTTCGTCCTCGCTCCTGGTGAGTGAGCCCCCGCGGCGAAGCACCGTGACCAACGAGACGTGAATGGCATGCAGTTAGGAGGAAGCAAGGGTTGCGTGTGTTGGGCTGTTAGTAAAGCCGAGCGGCTGTGACATGACCTTCAGCAGCGTGAGATGTCAAGCGCGTTCTCTCCGCACCATCCGATGCTTTGGTTGGAAGGTCACGTCATTGACATGCCAAAAATGGGGATAGATAGCAGAGCGCTAGCCGCTTGGTGTACGAACGGATGATCGGGGTGCTTTCCGCTGATAAGATTTGTGGTTTTGGTGCTGCAGCAACGGATCAAACCCTCGAACGAGCCCCTGAGCCAAAGCTACTACGGCTATGTGTCCCTACTGCTAGTGGTCATCGGTGAGCTCGCCCCCATTTCCCTTCTCCTTTCTCGTCCTTTCTTCTTTTTATACAAGGATGACAAATTTCCTGACAGTGAGTACCCCGGCAGTCCGAGGAGGCGCAAACCTTTTGCAACGGCGGACTGACTTGTGATTTTCCTCTCGTCACTGCTTGCAACCCCTGTGCTGCTTCTGGTGGCGAACTGCTTCGAAAGATAACCTCTCCTCAGTGGACTGCCCACGTTCGGCAGCTTCTTCCTTGCTTGGCAGCTCTTGTTCATAACGTCGGTTGTTTTAAGCAACGAAGCGGACACCAAGACGTCTGTGTGCTTTCAGGGCTGCAACCAGTTTCCAGCTGGCGGTGCTGGCGCGCCTTCTGGTTACTCACCACCTTTTGCTGATTGGTCGCACACTGGTTTGCAGGTTTTGCTTTGATCCTTCTTCTGTGGCGAGCGCGCCAGAAGCGGAAGCGCCAAGTGAATGCCCACAGGGACTCTGACGATGGGGGCGAAAGTCTCAAGGCGTCGAGGGGTGACGTAGATTTTTACGGGTCTAGTGACGATAGGCAAGGGAGAACGGCCAAGGAAAGGAAGGCGGTCGTGCCGGGGAAAGAGAGGCCGACGAGCCCGCACTCGCCATCTAGCATGGTCTAGGTCTTGAGTAGCTAGGATGTAGCCGAGAAAGTCGCAGTTGAGGAGGAATAACCTTGAAACGTGACCGTGCCTCGCTCGAGGCCTGCATCGTTTTTCTCATCCACTCCGTGGAAGTAGACCTGCCTCCGGCATGATCTTGATCAGAGCGAACGTTACTCTTGTATGCCTTTTGGGATTGTGAGTCGAGACAATCACCGAGAATTTTTCACAAGCCACAAAACGAAGCCATGGCAGCTTGATGTTACGCTGTCTACCGTCTCAGAAAAGCCTACATAGACCTATGTCCATATCATACGCGGCTTTTGCGGTGTCTAACGAGGCTTGCATCTGCTGCATATGCATGCAGAGGAGCCACGCGCCTTGCAAGATAGAGCCATACACCAGCCTTGTGTAGATTCGAGGAGGGCCTGAAGGAGGAGGAGTCGTCGATGATGTTCTCAGTTGTACGTAGACTCGTCGAGCCTACTTGACCGGCTCGCGGCCGGGCCGGACGGGCGCAGCCACTGAGACCAAATCATATAATCTATAACGACAATTTTGCACGCGCGCATGTTCGACACAAGTGCCACGGCATGAGGGGGTCCAATGTGCCTCGATCACACCCCCTGGGCCAGGGGTGTGCCCGCCAGTCTGAATGAGTCATCAAACGATGCAGCATAGCTAGTCCGACTCCTAGGTACATGTGTGTGTGCGAGGAAGGAAGCCCTGGGCCCAGATGATCCGCTGCATTTTCAACGCATCTGGAGGATCATCCTGGCAGGAGAAAAGCATCGCTGGTGTCAGCGCGTTCTGGCGCTGCACATCAGTTTTATCCTAGTGATTCACCAACCGATTGGCAGGTATTTTGGACGTCCTGGACTTCTGTATTCCTGCCTGAAAAGAGTGCTGCCGTTCCGCAGTAGCTTGTCCCGTGAACAAGCATGAAGTAGCATGAGCTAGAAGCCCGTGAATTAAGTGGCAAACCGCAATTCAGAGGGTTTCTACATCCCAAAAGCTTCGTCATCGATGCTCCCATAGGCAGGGTATCATCAAGGCATCTCTGATGTTTGTTTCGCATTTACAGTGGTTGACGCTTCCTGCCTTGGAAGGCCTTGGTACAAGGGAGTAGGAAGCTGCCGTTGAAGGGTGGGGTTTTCGCTCGTGACCTCGTCGTCTTCAGGCAGAACAGGCCAGCTCGTTTGAGCCCCTCATTTGCAGGCAAGGGTTTCTCGTTTACAATGAGGCTCCTTTCAAAGCCAACACAGCAAGGCCACCTCTGAGAGTTCTTGCGGTCAATCCCTCGGGGGCCTCTCACTTACTTCACTGATTGATCACTCAGTCACGCCCCTTTGCTCAGGCTCTTATGATGTTGACATAGTTTCCTGCGTCAAAGCGTTCTGCTGACGCCAGGTCGCGCCCCTCTGCTGCTGCCAGGTGGCGCCATGGGGATCACCACGTCGACTGCCAGCAGCGGCGAGCAGCTGCACATCACGCTCAAGCTGCACGAGGTGCACCAGCTCCCGGGGGGGCTCGCGCCCCACGTCACGGGCGAATCCCCGCTGGCGGGGGGCTGGGATGCAGGCAAATCGGTCCCCATGGAACGCGAGTCACTCTCCACCTGGAGCCTGGCCTTTGTCCTCCCAGCCAGTCATGAGGAGCTGAAGTTCAAGTTTGTGCTGAAGCCGCGGGGGGTGGCGCACCCAGTGCAACTAGAGGAGGGCCCCGAGCGCGTGTTGAGGGACGGGGATATGGAGGGGTCTGTTGCGGCGTCGTTCCGGCTGGGACCCGGGAGGCAGACCGCGGCGCCCGAGAGCGTGCCGAGCACTCCGAAGCTGGGGGCGCTGCTCGAGTTTCCGGTGGATCTGCAGGTGGAGAAGGTGTCGCCGTTTGTGCTGGCGGCCAACTACAAGGCAATGAAGGAACGGCAGCAGGTGGGGATTGGGCAGGGGGGGGTGCTTTACAGCTGTCGATGCAGGGTCACAGTCAAAGAGGCTCTTTGGTGTTGTGGGGGTTAACAAGCACGGCCCGCATGGGATATTGCAACGTTCCAATCGTCATGCAGAGGTCCAGATACAGATGGAATCAATCAAGGAAAGTATGAGAGAAATCAATCTTAGAAACAATCCTACACTTCCGAAAATCAGGGTCAATAGTAGGTCAACACCCTCCGTAAAGCTTGAACTGTCCGGGCTGTTCTAGTGGAGGTTATACAGATGTCCACTAGAAGAGGGTTTTAGGATTCCTTTCCGTCATACAATTTGAACATAACATCATCACCAGAAGTCAACCGGATTGTCTCTTTCGCAGTCCCGCAGCGTTGGGGTCCGGCGCGGTCTCGGCGCCATGTCCCTCGATCCCACCCCCGAGAACTCCCAGGTGTCAGGGGGCTCCTCTGACGACCTGCAGCGCTTTGAGGTGCCCACCAAGTCTACCTCGCCGCACTACGTCGCCAACTCAGCAGAGGAGCCCAGGAACCTCTCCCGCTCCGTGTCTGCCCCCCATACGACCCGCTCGATACTTAAGAAGCCTGACCAAGGGTTGTCTGACACAGAGTATCGGAATAGGTGAGCTTGTCACTTAAAGGGCTGTCCTTAAAGAATAGGTCCTCTGTCGGTTTGTGGAGTCCACGGAATGACGACATTGAAGGGTGCAAGGTGTGAGAGCCTCTCTATGTAATTGAATTTGAGTTAGGCGTGGCAGGAGCTTGTCCAGCCGCTTGTTACGTTTTTAAGAGGGTTGGTAATAGACGGTTGGGGTTAGAAGTAGCCTCCGCGTGCTTGAACAAACGACTGGTTGCCTCTCATCGCCGCTTCTGTAGATTCAGCTGACCGCCTGTTTCCACGTAAAGCTTCAAACGGCCTGATTGCAGTTTGAGAACCCTCGGTCGATTTCCACCTTGTCTAGGTGTGTTTCGATCAAGGACCTCGTCGTCCTCGAGTCGGAGTCCGTCTCCGAGCCCCCCGCCGTCAAATCCATATCCTCCGCCGCGCCCGCCATCAAGTCGGGGGTCGAACAGAAGCTCATGTTCGCCCCCAAGGCCGGCAGCCCAACATGGGTCGGAACGTCCTTGGGCGAGTCGCCGAGAGCACGGGAACCAAGTGAGCGCCGATGCCTTCCGCTTCATGTCACTCGTAAACCTTGTGCTTGCTTGACGAGAAAGAGACGACACCAAGGACGAGAAAAAGCTAGGAGAGGAGCAGGCAAGACAGTGTGTATCGACTGGCAGGAGAAGGGACTTGGGGGGTTTCAACTTTTCCTTCTCTTCCCTCTGCACAGTTGCAGACGTACTGCTTAGGAGATGCCGTGCTTCCCTCTGCTCTTCTCAGTCTCCAGTCTCCTGTACCCTCACAATCCTTCTTGATCGCTATCCATCTGCACCTTGGCACAGCAAAAGCGGGCCGCAAAAACGGCGATCAATTGCTGTCTTGTCTCTTCAGCGAGCGCCCGAAGCTCCGAGGACGGCGGTGAGATGCCGGACGCCGCAGGGGCGGTGGCCGCCGCCGCGATTGCAGACCGTATGCTGGGGCCCAAGGAGCGACGACAGCTGGCCATCATCCTGGTGGGGCTGCCCGCCCGGGGGAAGACCTTCACCGCAGCCAAGCTGGTGAGCGGCGGACCGCTTCGGAAACCTTTGTCGCTCTCCCGAGATGGTCGAGCTGCGAGCGAGAGAGAAGATCTCTCTCGCATTAAGAGATGGTAAGTGCCGCTCCGGAGATGATTTTCACGGTCTCCAAGATACTAGGTCAACGGAGCCGGAGTCGTGACCTCTTTGGTGGATTGGAAAATTGTGGGAGGCGATGTGAGTCAGAGGGGTGCTTTGCGGATCCTGCTGACTTCCCAACTTTCTTCTGAACAAAAACCTCGGACGGAAAAGCATACATAAGGTCAAATACCCTCATCCTTTCAACTTCCTTGACACGAGGCATCATCGTATGGAAGAACGCCGCCTGCCCATTCCTCTCGTTCCGCTCTTCCGCTCATTCCGTTGCCGTGCCTCCGCCCAGACGCGGTACCTGCGGTGGCTGGGCCACGACACGAAGCACTTCAACGTGGGCAAGTACCGGCGCCTCGTGCACGGCGCCAACCAGAGCGCCGACTTTTTCCGCGCCGACAACCAGGAGGCCGTCGCCGCACGCCACCAGGTCGCGGCGCTCGCAATGGAGGACATGCTCGCGTGGATGGAGGCGGGCGGGCAGGTGCGCGCATTTTTTTCCAGAGTTACGGTAATGTTTGGAGCTCATTTCTTGTGCTGGAATATCAGAGACATGGGGAGGACATGCTTGCGTGGAGGCGGGCGGGCAGGTGCGCGCATTTTATTCCAGAGTTATGGTAATGTGTGGAGCTCAATTGCTGTGCTGGGAATCCAAAGACATGGGGAGGACATGCTTGCCTGGATGGAGCCGGGCGCGCCGGTGCGTGCAGATTGTTCTAACTAAAGATCTGGTTTTGTAGCTTGAATGTCCGTGCGAAGGGTTTCGATACGAGAAGCTTGTGAGAACATGCTCGCATGGATGGAGGCAGGCGGGCAGATTCGCGCGGGTTCTTATTGGGGTTTACGCTTTGGAGGTTGATTTTTTTGGCTGGCGACTTCCTAGGGCAGCGGCTTGCGGGAACGATCTAGACGAGATGCCAGTCGCCATAAGCTCGAATTCATGCTTATGTAGGATGGAGGCAGGCGGACAGGTGCGGGCGCCGTTTTTGAAGTTAGAAGGATGGTGCTCGATGTTCTGTTCGGCGACTTCTTACGTCAAAGCAGCTCTTGGAACGGCTGAGGTCAAGCCAGCCGCTTTTTTGGGGGAAGTCGACGCTGTACTTTGGGTCAAACCGTATCGGAGGCCCACAGTAGGCAGCACCTAGGAAGAATTGTTGGACTTTTCACCTTGCTGCGGCTCCAAGGGCAATTCGGTCGCTACCGATCAGTAGCCTCGTTGTTGACAAACCTCCGTGTGCAGCTTTTGGTCTTTTGGGAAACATCCGATATTCGAGCCAGAGTACCAAGTCCCCTATATTGAGCACTTTATTTACACCAAGAAGTCAGGACACCGAAGCCAATTTGCAACCGGCCACCCCCATTTCCTGTCGATCCTTCAAGGCAGGTTTCCTCGATCCACGCCCTAATCTCGTCTTTCTGACACTTTTAATATACAATCGAGATGCACAACATCATATATCACTCATCGAACCCTCAAATCAAGTATTCGTTCCTGAGCGTTCCGTAACCTTGTTCCTGACAAACATCTTCGTGTCCCCCCCCCCGGCAGGTGGGCGTGTTCGACGCGACCAACAGCACGCGCGAGCGGCGCAACATGATCCTGCGCATGGCGGAGGGCAAGTGCAAGGTCATCTTCCTGGAGACCATCTGCACCGACCCCGCCGTCATCGACCGCAACGTGCGCGAGAAGGTGCGCAGCAGCCCGGATTACGTCAGCATCGCGGACCCCGAGGCCGCGATCCGCGACTTCAAGGGGCGCATCGAGAACTACGAGCGCGCGTACGAGCCGGTGAACGAGGGTAGCTACGTCAAGCTGATTGATATGGCGAGCGGCTCGGGGGGGCAGATGCAGATCAACAACATCAGCGGGTACCTCCCGGGGCGGATCGTCTTCTTCCTGGTGAGGGAAAGAGAGGAGGGGAACACTGTGGGCTTTATTGAGGGGGCTGAAATCAACGGTCGAAGACACCAGCGGGACTTGCTGGCCAAATTTGATCTTTTGATGGGTAACGAGGGAGGGTTTTGCTTGTCTTCTTCCTTTTAAAATTGAGGGGCTCTAGCAGATGAGCAGAGTGTGGCTCTGGTGCACGGGTGGTAAATTGACAGGGAGCCTCCGTCTTTGTGCTCAAGAATCAATTCTGGCCTCATGCTAGTTGGGCGGGCTGTGTGTGGCTGCTGGGTTTTTGACGATGTAAGGGCGCGCATTCTCGGCGACCTTTTACTCAGGGAAGTCGACTCAAAGCTCAGCCGCCTCTCTGGAAGAAGCACAGGCTCTGCGGACCGCTTGGCGTTGCAACTCACGGTACGAGCGGAAGTGGCAAAAGCTGCTGCATGACCCACTTTTTCGTCCACCCTGTCTTTCACCTATCACGTGCACACGGTGCGAGATTTTCGCAAGCAAACGTCCTGATTCTTCTCTCCGCTCCTCTTACATGCCCTCAATCTCATCGAAACAGAATATCTCTGTCCGCCAGGTGAACACGCACCTGGCGCCGCGGCCGATCCTGATCACGCGGCACGGCGAGTCCCAGGACAACGTGCGCGAGCGCATCGGCGGCGACTCGTTCCTGAGCCCCAACGGCGAGGCCTACGCCAAGAAGCTGGCCGAGTTCGTGACCAAGCGCCTGGGGAGCGAACGAGCGGCGTCGATTTGGACGAGCACGCTCCAACGGACGGTCCAGACGGGGTCGTTCATCACGGGCTTCCCGCGCGTGCAGTGGCGCGCGCTGGACGAGATCAACGCGGGCGTGTGCGACGGGATGACGTATGCGGAGATCAAGGAGGTGATGCCCGAGGAGTACCAGGCCAGGTGAGGGCGACACGTGGCAGCGTGCGGAGTTACGTACGGACAGGCAGATCCTAGGAAGGTAAAAGGATAACAGCATAAAGGACAGCTCCAAGCCACCGTGGTCTTGTTCCTGCTCGAGTATGTTTCGTTAAAAGTGCGCTACTCACTGTCGCAGCTTTTGCTACACTTTATAATAGCGCCTGACGACAACATTATCAGATATCTGCGATTGCTGCAGACGATACTACGTTCGGGGAAGCGACCTACAAGCGTCCGCAACTGCCTTGGAGCTCACGAAAGGACTGAGCAGAGGTTGCTCGCGGAGTTCTCAGGTTGACGCTCGAAACTTTCGAAGCGTGCGTCAGCTTCCTTTTATCCTTAGAACTGCATTTCTGACCGTTGATCACCGCGTGTCGCTTCTCCAGAAAATTGGACAAGTTGCGGTACCGGTATCCCCGCGGCGAGTCGTACCTTGACGTCATCCAGCGGCTGGAGCCCGTCATCATCGAGATCGAGCGCCAGCGATCCCCGGTTGTCGTTGTCGCCCACCAGGCCGTACTGCGCGCGCTGTACGCGTACTTCATGGACAAGCCGCTCAAAGAAGTGCCGCACATCGAGATGCCCCTGCATACGGTGATCGAACTCAGCCCCGGCGCCGGGGGGGTATACGAGAAGAGGTATAAGCTGATGGAGGCTAAGGGGCCCGACGTTCCGTAAGCAGGTCAAGGTATGCCGCTCGAAAAGTGCAGGTACTGCAGAAGGCTCTCGAAATATTTGAATCTCATTCTTTCAAGCCCATTTGCGGCATTGCTCACTAGATTTCCGTCATCTTCTTCAAGGCAAGCCATGGCTAAGCTAGCCTGAAGATCGTACGGCCTGATTGGAGGTTTGAAAAACGGGCCGCAGGTGCATACGCGTATACTCAGATCATGCTCTTTGGATATGGCGAATGAGTGTTCATGATCGACATTATCATGATTATGTTGGCTGAGGCCAAAAGATTGCATGAGTCCATGCGCCGTCGATTATTTTATGCTAGTCGATATCGGTAAGCTGGAAGTTTATACCGGCGCGCATGCCACATCGATTATATAGCCACGCAGGCCCGCGCGGCTGCAGCAAGCTGAAGTATACGGCCCTACCTGTCACTGTGGACTGCGGTGGCTTGCACTTAACTAGCCCGATCTTAGTAAACAACAGCTGCTGCTTTTCTGTACGTCATATGTTGCCTCCGTGGAGGCGCGGCCGGCGCCGCGGCATGATACGATCCGCTGATTGCCATGCTCACCACTGCATGTGTACGTCGGTCCACCATGTTCCGACCCTGACATGTGCTTCAATTTGGCCGCTTTGCACTCACTTGGCAGTGACTCAAATACATATGCATAATACTGCAAACATGGCGCGCAGCGTCTAGCCTAGCGCACATGCCATGTACATGACACCATATCGCAGTTCGCGCACTAGGAAGTATTGTACTAACTCTATAACACAGAACTTGATCGTTATCAACAAATTCTACATTCCATATTGCATGCTGATATGTGATCGCTACATGGAACCACGTTACAGTGACCTGCACTCTAGCTAGGTTTCCCACACTATCCAATTGTCTCCTGACTTCGGCGGAAAGTTCAAGGTTGGTATACTCTGAACCCATTGAAGGGACTCGACAAAAATGCACGAACTGAGTTGGACTATTGTTGCGTACAGCAGCCTGTTGCATGTCGCTTTTCCAACATGCAAAACATTGCAATCAAGCAAGTTCCTCGACCATCGAAGATCAGTGCCAAACTGGGCATTCAAGGGTCAGCATCATTTGAGATGCCCATTGGATGAAACATCGAAGCATTATGCTTGTGGTTCTTGCAGATTTACCCGACCCGCTGTAGCCTTGTCTCAGAGCGTCCTCGTGTCAAGTCTTCTTTGCCACATGAAGGAGCGCAGAGGAGCTTGTTGCATCCGGGCCTAGCTACACCAAAGTTTGATAAGCGGCAACAGCCCATATTCCTTCACCTTCGCGGCCGTTTGTCCCGGTGCTCCCGATATGTTTCTCGCCTTGGCTCGGCGGCTGGAGGTCTCGCCCCCGCCGGACCCCTATCTCTAACGTAGTTAGCCCCCGGCGGGAGATTTAGTCTCTTCCGGACGTCCTCTGTGTACTGCCGGTAGAGCGGCTCCCTCTCTACTTTCGGCAGCCGTTTGAGGCGGGCGTCTTCCCGCATAAGCCCCTTGGCCGCCGTCCACGAGTCAAGAGGAATTCGCCCGTCGGGGTCCTCTTTTTGGATCGTCTCCTCGGGGAGAGCCTCCGCCAGCAGGCGCTTGTAGTCGCGGACGCACGCCTGAGGAAGGGGAAAAAGAGAGCCTCTGGAACTGTTGGCCAGATATTGAAGAGACGTTGGAGCGCAAGGAGAACGCAGGGCTGCAGCGCATACGATGTACCTCAGAACGGCATATGAGTAGACTCAGAAAGCTTACGCAATGGAGCCAGTGAGCGCAGGCATGCGAGCGACCAGAATTGCAAAGTTAAGGTGCTTGAACCGTTAAGGAGCGGAGGAACGGAAAGGGCATCGTTGCGACTGCTTCCTGGCATTCTGCTCTTTAACCCCTTCATCGGCTCATTCGAGCGGGCCCGTACGTCGTGACGTGGAGGTGTGCAAAAGATAATCAAATGATTCGCCATTCTTTGAAGCAGCGTTTGGGGATAACTCACGTCCATGATGCCCCGCACGTGCTCCTTGAACAGGTGCTCCAACTCCTTCGCTTCTAGGTGCGGGGTCACCTGCTTCTCCTCGGCTTCTTTTTCGATGCGCCGGCGCCAGTCAGCCCACGTGGCCTGCAGAGAGCCGTTACAACCCGGTAATCAATCGTGGAAACATTTTTGGTAAGAGAGCCACTTCCTCTGACTGTCTCTTCCTTTTGCGCGTCCTGCTTGGCACCAGATATGGAGGACCAAGATTTGTGAGCAGGCCTATATATCAGGTGCTGAGCCCCTTTCAGCAAGCGCAAAAGTACATCTGTTGACGCATAACCAGAATGCAAAACCCCAAGACCTCTTCTTTGCACAGTTTTCAGAAGCTGAGAACGCAGCTGACGATAGCGCCGCCGCCGCCAGCTCGGCAAACATGGTTTGTCTTGAAAGGTCTCCCCATTGCAGAGCAGGACATCAGATGTCAGGTCAAAGTCGTACGAGGCGAGTCAGACGGGAGGGGTCAGCGCTCACGTCAGCTTCCTTGACTTTCTGGGCCAGGATGGCCTTGTACGAGTCCAGCGCGTCCTTTTGCCGCGCCTTGGTCCGGATCCGCTCTAGTTCTTCTTCCTCGCGCTCCTTCCGCTTGCGCGCCTCCCGTTCGTGAGCCTTCAGCTTCTCCTGAGCAATCAAAAGACCAGTCGTGACGAGTTGATCGCAAGGGTGGGCAAATTCCTGCTTGCTACCTTCCCTTAAGTGGCAGCGTACGTAAAAGGTTAGCGTTCACTTTCTGTCGCGCGGATAACCTTTTGGTCTCTGTTGCGATACATTTGGGTCTCCTTGAGTTCAAGCTTTGTATCTTGTAGATACTGAGTTTCAAATTTCCGGCATACTGCAACCTCGGAGGTCTTTAACAAAAACTGGAGAACTGTCTGAAAACGTACTGGATGAGAACGAGCTGTCCGCCTGTTTTCGTCAACAAACAAAATACGGCTGGTACATCTGGAATCCCCTTTACAAAAGGTTCTTAGTCCAGATTATTTGCTCAAATCCAGTCAAGGAATCTGCTTGCGTCCAGCCCTCACCTCGACTTCCGACTCTTTGCCGCCCTTCCACTTGGCCAGGAAGTCATTGAACACCTGCTCGCGCTCGTTCCGCGCCACGGCCTTGTAGCGCGGGTCCTCTCGGACCTCCTCCTTCAACTGCGCCACCAAATCAAATTCCTTCACCGGAAGCGACAGCGGGAAAGACAAGCACGAGCAATCATGCAATTCGTCCGCGCTTAGGAGTGTAGGTTCTGGGCCTGTTGAACCGTTAAACCGTGAACAAGGTCGACGCTCGAGGGAAGGGTTGCAGATCCAAGCAGAATCAACTAGCGGTTTTGACCCAAGTTTTGACGGTCCGCACCGTAGCCCACTTGGTGGTTTCGTTGGCCCCCTTTTCAGCGAGCAGCTCGTGGAAGGCGGTGACCGCCGCCTCGCGCTCCTTCCGCAGCCGCTCCTCTTCCGCCTTCCGCAGGGGGGCAATCCTGCCAACGGAACGGGCTTCTCATCAGTCGTTCGGGAGCAGAGAGAGGACACGAGAGCTTAACTTGGCCCAGAAGGATGCGGACCGGTGCTTTGTCACTTGTTGCAAGTTCTCTGTTGGGTCGAAAGTCGAGGCGTGTTTTGATCGATTCTCCCAACTATACTTCGGGGGCAATATGATGCTGACGTGTCCCGTGACATCAGACCTAGCGTATGATTCGGGAAGATGCTCCCGGTATGTCAAGAGGGGGTTATCAAACGTGTAAACAACAGCCCATCTCGGCATACCTCTCGTTGAGGAGGGTCTCCCGCTCCTTCTTCTCCAGTGCTTTGAAGCGCGGGTCGTCCCCCTTCATAGTCTCGAAGTCCGCATAAGTCACGGTATGGTCGAGCTCCTGGGGAAGACAGCAAACTTTTGAAACGCAGCTCTCAAGGAAAAACCAAGATACATCGCCAAAGGTGCCGCAAATCTGTCGAATCGCATTACAGGTCGTGTGCTTGTGGACACAGCTATTGACGAGATCGATTCAAAATCTGTCCGCAACCAGAAGCGTGATCATTACTATGTTTTACCCAGGCAACTTCATATCCCAATCGAGCAGTTCCTTGCCAATGCAAAATGCTTCATTTCTTTTGAAAACCAATTTCTCAAACAATATCGGTGCCGCAGAACTTGGATCCACAACAAATACTAAAGACTTCCGGTATGGGACCTTGACTGACCCTTCAAGCAGAGCCGTTCGACCCACAATCAACCGCTTTAAAGCGCAATGCTTGTGGGTCCAGCTTTTCGCATCCCCGTGTGCATCCCCGCCTCACCTCCGCCACCTCATCCAGCAGTTCCCGGAATCCGTTCATGGCCGCCCGCAGCGCCTCCCGCTTCTCAAGCCGCTCCTCCTCCGCACGCGTCTTCACGTAACGGTCGAACAAGGCCCGGCGCTCCGCGGTCGTCGCAATTGCCTGCGAAAGAGGAGACCCGGAGCTCTTTTCTGTGGGTGTGGAGCTCAACGTGAAGAATTTATCCTGTATAGCAGTCAGCACAAACATACGCACCTTTTTCGCAGCTTTTCCACTTATGCAGACGTCTCAGACCGGGCGCAACGGACACCAAAATCTTGTAGAGAGCAAAACAGAATCCTACATCTCAATTTGGATGGAGAGGTAATGCGACAACTCCACGAACGGGAAACTTCTTCACAATAGGCCTGGAATGCGCACAAGAATCAGCACAACCAAATTGCAGAAGCGCACAGCATGTCAAGCGCCGCTCAGCACATTGCTCGTAAACTGTCCATCTCGCATTGCTTCTATTGCGAGTACAACATGGAGTAATTCTTTCTCGTCCTGTTGATTGCAAATAAGTACAATGTCCGCACCAGCTCACCTTAAATCGTGGGTCTGCGAAGATCTTTGGTAGCTCCTTGTCCCACTTGGCGAAAGGAGGAACCTTTTTCTCCTTGAGCATCTCCTGATATTACAGAGAAAACGAAGTTTCTCAATGATAATGCATGTCGAGACACTCAATCCATGCTTTGCTCGTGTGCATGCTCTCATTTTCTGCCTGTTCAGATACGTTTGTTGGCGCAATGCAGTATCGCCGTTTGCGACGGCTCGCGGATGATCCAAGCATCGATATCCATTGGGCCGATCGTTCCAAAGAGTCAAGAACGGCTTGCGGAGGAAAGTGGCCCCGAACGGCTTTGCTACGTTTGAGAACCTGAACGACGTCAATCTTGACATCGAGTGCAAATCAACTTGACAAATACTTTAAAGCCCATGGTAAGCTGCACCTCGGGAGGGGATGACCTTACCTTGAAGTCCGCAGCCAGTTTCTCTTTCTCGCTCTGTTTCTGCTCGGCGCCGTTCCCCTCCTCGTCCTTCCCATCCTTTTCAGGGGGTGTCTCCTTGCCTGGAAGATAGACCAGCGGTCAGCTGAGCAATCACCGACGTTCGACCACCAGCACCTGTCCTCATCACGTTGCTGCGTCGAACCCTTCTGCCACTGAGTGACCAGCATCTCCTGTTCCAAGCTGGCCTATCAAGAATTGTTGTCCATAGAAGAGCGCATTCACTTACAGGGGCTTCGTCTCTTCACGGTGAGGCTATCATTCACATCGACACGTTCTAGTGGGGACCACTGAACCTGCTCATCCTATTTTTGGAGCTCTCTAGAACGGTAAGAAGAAGAAGGGGACACGCATGAAGGGCTTCGAAGGAACTCCAAGCCGGGGCTTTTGCTATTCCCGGTCGCTCAAAGGTATACCTGCTGTGCCGACATGGACTCGAAACTGGTTGTTGGAAAACTCCAAGAATGAGAAACCTTAAAGCTCCAAATCCACCGTAAAGTCACAAATGAGCAGGAACCACGAGGTTTGCAACACTTATCCACCATCTAAACTTGATTCTGGAGCCCTTCGACTACAAAGTACGTCCAGCTCCCACAGCGGCCACTCTGAAGTCTCGCACATCTGCTTCACGGGCTGTCTCCTGCTTTTCCGCTTACCCTCGCACAGTCTCAAGCTTACCCACTTCAGCAATCGCGTCCTCTTCGTGCAACTTCTTCTTGATGGTGCCCACCGCCGACTCCCCGTTTGCTCTGTCTGGCACGGACGCCTCTTCCGCTTTCTTTTGCCGTTGCTCCGCCACGGCCGCCGGGACTTGCCAGCTGGTCTCCTGCAATGCCAAATTCGGGTCTCAAAGGGCAGGCAGGAACAGCTTGAAAAAGTCGCTCCAAGAAGCAGGAGACAGAAGTTCGTGCAGAAGCGATGGAAGTAACCGATATTGTGCAGAATGCGAACCAGTGCCCTCAGCTGCTGCGATCAGAAGCTGCTTTCTGAAGCTTAGAATTGGCGACATGGCCTTCGCCACCAGCCTATGCCGCCATTCGTCAAGAAGGAATAGTGGATAGGGGGCGCATTTTGCAAGAGCTTGACAACTGCACGTGAAGTACCAATTCCGATGATGCAAAATCTCCACCTCTGTTTCATGCGCTTGAGCATGTCGGAGACCACCTCTGTAGGAGCGCTCTGCTTCCTAGATCTTTTATTGGCACCTTACCTGCGTTGTGGTATTGTAGTAATACTTGGAGTCCAGATTGGTGGTCACCAGATGCCAATCGGTGCCGTCGATACGCTCCCTGCAATCAAGGAAGATCCGTTCTCAGCAAACTCTTACACTGCAACGCTGATTCTCTTCCAGGCGGTATGCCTCAGTCAGTTGTTGCAGTGCAATCATACGACCAGCCAGCGTCCCTTTTGGTGGCAGGACTCAGAAGGCAGTAAGCAGGACAATGGAGCGCTGTCAGGTGTGATGTAAGCACCGACTTACCAGGCGACCGGTATGATATCGACCTCCTGCAAAGAAAGCAAGCGCCCAGAATTCATGACAAAGTTGAATGTTCAAGGACTTAAAATCGAATATGCATCTACAGCTTCAAAGGTTCATCTGATATTCAGCGAAAGCAGAGGTGGATAGGGAAAACGTATGCACAGGCTTTCGGCCGCTTTTCCAGGCACCGGCATGTAAACAACGCCTCTTATTTTCCCCTGACCTGCCTATTCCCCCTTTCTCGCCTCTCCGTTCTCTGCCCTTTGTAGGGTCACTTCGATCACCGAGGTAGAAACATATACCGTACAGAGTCGGGTCACTCTCTCTCCTTTCAAGGTTCTGACCTTTGGTTCGACACAGAAAGGACTGTTGCCCTGCCTGATCCAGTTGGGGATAATCAACATGCAAGGCCACCATCTGTTGTGTCCACACAAGTCCAGACCCAAAAGTCCGCTCTGCCCTTAATCTGCGTCCGTGGTTCTTGACGGCTCACCTCCCCAACGAAGCCCTTCGGTTTCTCGTAAGTCGACTCCCCCGTCACACTGTTGTAGTAGTACGCCACCCCCTCGTCGTTCTTATGCGCACTCCACGCTTTGCGCACCTCCTCCGACTCTGTCCCCATTTCCTTCTTGCCCTCATCCTTACCCGCTTCCGCCTTCTGCCCCGCGGGGCTTCCGGCACCCCCCTGAGTCGAATTCAGCTCCCCCGGACCCCCCTGGACTGAGTTTACCCCCGTCGAAGCCCCCTGCAACCGCGGGCCACTTGCAGGGAAACCACCAGGTCTTACCATTCCAGGATGCCCCGGCGGCCACTGCATCGGCGGCCTCCCCCCTGGAGCAAATGCGGGGGGTGGCCCTTGCTGCAACGGGGGGCCTCCTCGAGGGGGCAGACCCCAGACTGGGGGTCTGAAGTTCGAAGGGGGCCCTGGTGAAAATGGCCTTGGAGGAAGAGAGAACTGTTGTGGGGGTCTCTGAGGAGCTGGCCCGGCAGTAGAGCTTGACGGGGGGCCAGGACGGACCTGGCTCGAAGGCGGTGCCAGGCCCTGCGGTTGTTGCATTGGCAGGTGCTGCGGAGGGGGGCGAAGGAACGGAGCGGAAGGATTGCCTGCCAACACAGGAAAGAGAGTGTCCTGGTTCTGATGAGTGGACTGAACAAAACAGCAAGAGATTCACTTGTGGTTCGCTTGTTTCCCTCAATGTTTCCCTCGATGCAAACTGTCTTCTCTGAGCATTATATGCATCTTCGCTTGTCCTTTTTGTCTTCCCAAAACTTACCTGGAGGTGCCTGCCGCGCCGGTTGCCCAAATGGCGCGCCTGGCTGGCCCGTCGGAGGTGGACCCGAACTGCCCCCGAGCGGCCGCTGCATTGGCGGTCCATTCGATGGCGTTGGCCGTTGAAAGTGATTCTGCCCCATCGCTGAGGGATGCGGCTGACCAGGACCCCCCTGGAACAGTGGCGGCTGTGCCCCATTAGGGGCCCCCTGTAGAGGACGAGGTGGGCCCAGGAAGGAGGGAGGGGGGGGGCCTCGCTGAGCAGGGGGGGCACCCATTGGATGAAAGGGCCCTGTTGTGGGGGCACCAGGAGGGCCTGGAGGCCCCCGGTAGCCTAGTGGGGGGCCAAAGTTGGGGAACGGAGGGCCTGGTCGGGGGGGAGGGTTGCCTGAGAAGGCGCCACCATTTGAGGGTGGCCTTTGAAATTGCTGCGGAGGTCTGGGACCGGCTGGGTCTGAGATAGGAGGAAAGGGGGGCCTGCCCGGGGGCCCTGTCGGTGCACTCATCGTTCAAATTAGTGCTGCAAAATTGGGCAGGAAAAGGAGAGGTCAGGCGTGCATGGCACCATCTATAGCTGTCTTGTTTTCTCTTTGGATACAAGGTAAATACCTGGTTAGTGCCACCAGCTAGAAAATATAAGCAGTTGGGCCCATGCCTTCAAGAAATGTACTGCTTTAACACTTGACAAAACTCACAATTAACTCTTCTTTGCCACCAAAGACATGCAGAAGTGCACATTGATTGCAAAATGATACTACAATCCTTCATTGTTGCTGTTTGATGATCCGGTGCTGATCTTGATGAGATTGTTCTGAATGTCTACAATGTTATTTGGACCAGCGATGAAGCTCGCCGTTCTGTATTTTTAGTTAGCGGATCACAGAGTTGAAACAAAGCTTACCTGCGTCAGAACCAAACAACTTTATACCTCCTTTTTGACAGCCTACAAGAAAGCGGAGGCAGAGCAGCCCAGCGGGCTAGTACTGTTCATCTACTTACACGTTTATGACTAGGTTCTGTAAGCACCCAACAAGTGAGAGATCAGAGCAGTCTTCCCATTGAGCTCCATTGCACCCAGCATTGCTCCCCCATTGCTCCTTTCGCACCTCCCTCCTCTTGAAGTTGGGACTTAACTTGAAGTTGGGAGAGTCAGCAACCTGAGCAGCTCAAGAGCAGATGCTGGGTTAAGTTGTGCGAACCTAACCCAGTATTTTTAACTGATGGCAAGCGTTTCACAAGGTTTTTGCATTAGGTAATACCTATGCTCAAATCTTGACTAGTTTCAATGCTCGAAAATTCCTGCAAAATGTAACGCACTTCACATGATCATCGTTTAGCAAGACAGGGTTTCGACCTCAGTCTGATAACACGCAGTCCTGATCGACGCCTCGCAAAGGAAGTGCCAGGAAGGAACGTTTTGGCGGCGCTGTAAACAGCGAACCTATCGCTTGTTGGGCCAGGTGTGCTCAAAAGAGAGTCATCATGACTGCCGAGGTCGAGGAGAGGAAGGCTCTGGCCGAAGAAGAGAAGGACCAGGAGGTGAGATTGTAGTATGAGCGCGCCAAAGTGCGCTCTTCGGTGCATTGGTGAAGCTTGAAAAATTCAGCCACAGTCATGTACAGCTCTGGGGCCAATCCTTTCTGCTCCGTGAGTGGGCCGGAAAGCAGAATGTAAGGAGGGGACCAGTGAGACCCATAGTATGTCCATTGGGTTTGAAGAACCATTACCAAGAATTATCAGGTCAATGACTACATTACGTGCCCATTACCATTCTGCGGAGTGATGGACTTTGTTGGGGACTTTCTCATCTAACTCTGCTCATATTGTTTGCAATGACTTCGTGTGCGCCTTTTTGATGTTTTTTGAACACCTCAGTTTTGGGCGTAGGGCCATTCAAACTTCCTACAGGGCAGAGCTTAAAACATAAAATATGTTTGTCTTTTTTTTTCCTTGAAGAAGTGCGACCTCGAAGTAGAGACAAGCCTCAAGAGAATAGCGGTCCTGAAGAAGACTTATGCCTCTAGGCAGTGTTTGTTACAATGTTGCCTAGTTCATGCTCACTGAAAGCGTCAAGGTTCACCGAGCTCTCCCAGCTGAGCCGTGCATTCGTGGAAGGCCGTTATTGCTTGGGTTATCTGCCGTACTGGCGGGGCTTTCTTCTCAAATTGAAAATGGTCTGGAGTACTTTGTCATTGGTTGCGCTCAACGCGGATTGTTTGAAGGAGCCGGGAAGTCGACTGCCGCCCATTGACATCATTGATGGGAAATTATCTTGGAAAAGCTGAGAATGCTAATAGTCAGGAGTTGTTGAAAGAAGAAGTCGAAATGAGCTGTTAGCAGTAACATTTCAGTTGGGAAGAGATGGTTGCTTGTGATAATGGTGTAGTGGCTTTACAGTTTTCTAGGACGTCAATCTCTATGTAGCGTTCTGATACTTGCCGGGACTCCTCTATCTCCTCCTTTTTTGCACCGGGCAATCTGGCAAATCCCCAAACCGTCACTCACTTTTTTGATTGTCTTCTTTTTTGCTCTATGACATCAAATAGCATTGTGGCTCTTCTTTGATTATTCTGATCAAACAAAGAGCCATCTCATGTTCTTGCTCGCTCTTGGACAGGAAGGGGCTGTGGAGAGCGAGGACGAGGACGAAGAAGAATCTGACGATGATGATGAGGTGCCAGACTTGGAGGATGCCCAGGCAGAAGGGGGTAAGTGCAACTCCAGATGGCTCCTCCCAAAAGGCCTCCACGGAAGCGGATTTGCATGCAACTGATGCATCTGTGGAAGGTCGCAGTGATAAGTGCGAGACATCAGGACATTTGCTTGTGCCTGTTCATCCGGCTAGGCTTGGGCGGCAAGATTCTGGTCGTACTTTTTTTGGAGAACAGGACAGACGAAGTCTTTGTTGTTTTGAACGACAAAATTTTCCCGTCAGTCCTGGGGCTATTCTGGAAACAGGAGGCGCACACGCATGATTGTATGCTAATGTACTCCCCTGGTGTTTTCCTGTGTAGCTGAGGGCGAGGCTGGCAAGGGCAAGCAGAGCCGCAGTGAAAAGAAGAGCAGAAAAGCGATGCAGAAGCTGGGCATGAAGCCGGTGCCTGGCGTGCAGCGCGTCACCATCAAGAAGAGCAAGAACGTGAGCGAGCTCATTCAGCCGTCACATACTCCTCATTCCTGATTGCCTCAAAGATTGAGTCTTCACAGCAATTTGCGCCTTCACTTAATTATTCCTCGACTCTTCTTGTGGTCTCAGGTCGTCAACAAATTATACCTGTCAAGAGGGGCGCGATACCATCCTGCAGTGCCCCCATGTTAGCTACATGGTGATCAGGTTGCCAACTGTAACTATCATTGCACATGTTGCTTGGCGCCTCTCCAGTTCTGATATGTGCGAGCTTTCGATTTGGTAGAATGCATCCTTCTGCGTCTGTTGCCTGAGCTTGACATCTTGTGATGCAGATTCTCTTCGTCATCTCGAAGCCCGATGTGTTCAAGAGCCCTGCCTCAGACACTTACATCATCTTCGGGGAGGCAAAGATCGAGGACCTCAGCTCACAACTCCAGTCCCAGGCCGCTCAGCAGTTCCAGGCCCCCGAGGCCGCTCTTGAAACCCCCAAGCAGTCTGCCAGCATTGCGGACTTGGATGATGATGAGGAGGTCGATGAGACAGGCGTCGAGCCCAAGGACATTGAGCTGGTCATGACGCAGGCCGGCGTAAGTCGGGCTAAGGCCGTGTCTGCTTTGAAGCAGACTGATGGGGATATCGTTAGCGCAATCATGGAGCTCACAACATAAGGGTCAACAGCTACGCGGAAACTGGGGATGGGACAATCTTAAGACGCGAGGGTCGAGTCAGGTGGCTTAGTGGGTCACGAAGACCTTCACTGAGGTCATGCATGGGCCAGTCATAGCCATGGTTCGCTTTGTTTTTGGCTCTGTGTAATCGGTGCATGTTGCAGAAGCTCTGCGCTCAGTGAATCACTGTGTCGAGATTTTTCATTGCTTCCATGCTAGAGCTTGGTGCATGCTTGCAATCATAGGCATACTAAAGCGGCGCAAGGTTTTCTTCAAATGTTTACCCATCCATGCCAATACCAGAGTTATGCAACCTGGCATGCACTGAGCTGTAAGCTTGTACCCGAATCGAGCCTGCATTCAGCTTGTCTGTGAGGTCTCTCTTGGTGACAATTATGCGCTTGATCTTTGTCGGTGTCACTGAGCTGCAGTTGAGCGGCGCCAGTATACACATGATTGCCGTTAATTGACTTTGAAATTGGGATCGAGCATGCAGCCCGCTTGCAGCTATGGAAAATATGCTCATGCACGACATATGGGCTTACTACAGTATAATAAAACATGGCGGCTGTGAGCGATGAATTGGTTGCAATGATGCTAGCTAGAGCATGATGAACGTTTGCTCATCTTAACTAATAGTTGTCCGACAATGAGTGGTGCGAAGCATGGGCCATGTCAGCATATGCGTCTCTAGGAACTTCAACGATCTAAGCCCACTTGTCTGTGTGGCGGACACAAAAGTTTACCCATATGGTGTTCAAGAAGAAGCATGCTACTTTTGATACGTACCTTCATTTCAATACACATGAGGCAACGAATCAGCTAAGACAAACCGACGAGCCATCAAAAGCAAAGGCTTCATACACCGAGACCGCATTATTTGCGATGACAAGACACACGAATCAAACTATGTGCCAATCGACTCTATCAACTAGTACAGGAAAAGCATGTTTCGACTGCCTGTGCATATGTGAGATTGATCAAGGTGTGCAACGACAAACGAATTCTTTCATGCTGGACGCTAATTTTGACACAGGGCCTGCAGCCTAACAAACACAGTTGCTGGGGCAGTAACTAGCCAGAAAGTTCGTTTCAACAGCGTCAGCAGACCAACCCCTAGTGTGAACAGTGGCCAGCAACGGTCTTGATCTACAAGTATGCATCCGCATCAATCCAAGTAGAGAAGAGTGACAATCTTCCGCATGTCTTTGGCTTCTTGACAAGTCTCCATAAGCAAGTGACTGTCGTGAAACGCAAAGCATATAATCTGCTGCACCTTGCTGATGATGTTCCGATTGCATAACCTGAAAACGGATCATAAAGCTATAAGGGAGACAGAAACGTCGGCTTTGTAAGGAGATAATTCAGGGGAAACCTCGTTTGGAAGCACCACGTCCGATTGAGCTAACGATGGTGGCTAAGTAGACGTCGCACATGGATGATGCAATTAGGAAACCAGTGGGGCCAGGAATGGATGACATGATTGACTCACCTACTGGCTTCTATCAACTGCAGATGATCGTTATGAGGGGTTTCGATGAGGTTTTTGACCTGCGAGCATGGGAGAAACGTCAGGTCTTCATTGACATCAGGATACGGAGGGCATTTCACAACAAGCAGAAAGACCTTTCTACACGACCAGAGGCTTGTTGAAGTCACCCTGTATTCGGTGTAGGTCAGCCAGCTTTGACCGGGGGACAAACAGGAGGACACGGATTTATGACGGGGCTCAGAAGAGAATGGATGTTTCTGCTCAAAGGTATCACTCTGACTGGGGTACAGGCGAGAGCACTTCACCTGTTTCAGGAGTTCCTGGCTTTCTGGGGGCTGTTTGGAAAGACTTTGTGGTAGGACCACGGTCAGGAGATCCGGTTTTTCAGCCCGCAATGCACCCCTTATAACAGCCGCGTTTGTCCCCGTGGCTCCAGAGGTGAAAATGTGGTTCGACTGGACAAGGAGAAGCGGTCCTTTCTTTAATCCAATAGGTACAATCACTGAGCTGGTGACAAGCAGTTTACACAGAGTAAAGGCAGGAATTACAATCTGGTTGGTATGCTTAGAGTTCATCGATGCAACACAAGATGTACCTAGAAGTGCAGACAGCTTACCAACGAATCCGGGCTCGCTATTCATTCCACCTTGCTTATAGAAGCCATGCAGGTTAGCGTGTTACAAAGCCTTAGGGTCAGAGTCAAGGTTGGCACTCACTGTGAGAACCATGGCATAGCTCAGGATCTCAATCAGCTGCTGATGCATGAAGCCCATGTTTCTTGTCCCAAAGAATCCAATAGCCTTCGGGCCTGATTGCTGGATGGCAAGAAGCTCCTGCGTGTCAAGCGAAAAATGTAAATGTGAAGTACTGCGGTAGCCTTTAAGGTCTCGATGACAGAGCGTGACTCATGCGAAGGGCCAGAAGGTGAGAGCACAAGAGCACATAACTGAAAGAAAACGAGGAAGGATAGAAGCTACGAAAGCTGGTGACGTCAATGAATTCGACCATAATTACCTGGAGGTACTCAATGTCTGCCGGGCGCTTGAACTCTACTGGAGGTGGCCCGACCAGCACATTAGAGTCAGGGATTTCATCTCCCCGACTTTCAGTTCCCTGATAGTTGAAAGCTTCTGGAGCCTGACTTCCATCAAACTTTGACGGTATGGAGTGTAGTGGCAGCCCCTGTCGCTTAGCCTTCGCCTGGCCCCAAGCCTGCACAACCGATGATGCGCGCAATTCGAATCTGCTGTTTGTGGCAAGCTCCAAAATAGTGGTGACAAGTGACACTTACGCAAGATTTAGCACTGACATGCCACCATTTGTCTCTGAGATCAACACGGAAGCTACTTTTTGGATGACGGAAGCAACGTAGTCTACGTTGTCATTGGAAGCGAGCTCTTCTTGAAATCTACAATCTATAAGTGTAGTACTTGGCCAAGTCTTCTGTACGTCCCCAGGCAGCTGGCCGGATGTATGGTAACATGCTTCAAAAGATATCTGGAGTCACAATTGCTGTCTAAAGGTGAATGAGGAAGGGATTCAAGCATTTAATTGTCAGAACACATACATATTTCTTGGCCAACCACTTCGGGGAGACTTACCAACGAATGCTGCGATTTCTGGTAAGCCGACCGATGAGCCCGCCCTATAGAAGAGTGACAACCAGACAAAACCCTTCTGTGGTTCGTTGCAAGCAGAGGGTCCACATTGTTGGCATGCCATCTAGTTTCATTGGTGTTTCTCAATGCGGAATCTCCATATATTGTCAGCCTTCCTGCTTGAGCACGGACAGTGCTGAAAGCAGGCATCTCCAATATGCCCACCAGCTGATTTGCTCAATGGACCTCCTTGCAGCGGGGCTTCAATCGTGCAATGCTTGCGGAGATCCTGAAAGCTTTCGCGTAGCTTAGGACATATCAATCATGGGCGGAAACCACAGAAGCAACGAAATGGAACCCCTTCTAAATTTTAGAAGACCTCTGACCTGAGGCTGTTCTTACTCGCATTCGCAGCAGAGAGAAAGGCGCCCCTTCAGCCCCAGGATTTTGTTAAAATTGTAGAAGCTGAAAGACTACAGTCTACAGTAGGTATACCGACCAGCGCAGGGGCCAGGTGGGGCCAGGGCGAGAGCTACGGTACTACCTAGTGCAGCCTGCATCGCCACACCATGCAAGTAGCAACGCAACGGGGATCGACGGAGCTGGAGGGTCGCGACCCAGTTTCGTTAACGATGTCGGCTTTCCTTGTAATACTGTTAAGACTACAGTATGGATAAACGGGTTCGACAACGAAACCTTTCGATGACGAATCGAAAAGCAGCGTGTAAACTGCGTTGCCGTCTCAATTTGGTTTTGCCGCATTTTGCTTCAAAAACTTGTCCGGAGAAATCAAGCTTTGCATGTCCTGACACTGACAGTGATATCAACAAACTCCAGAGGCAGAGACGGCATTAGGTTTTGCTGCTGCTCCGAACCTATGTCGCTCCCAAGTTCGAAGCTCCAAAAGGCTGTTCAAAGAATGCTACCAGAGCAGCCAAAATGGTCAGCAAGGAGGACGTTGAGGAGCTCATGGAGAAACTCTGCTCTGAGAAGGCGAAGGTCCGTAAAGATGCAATCAAGGAGCTTAACAGCTATCTTAGCGGCTCTGGAGGGGGGGACTTCATTGCATGCCTAGACCAAGAGTCTGCAAGTCTTTATGACAAGCGAGTCCGCATTCCAGCTGCCTCCTGGCCGGGCGTGTTGCAAGCCCTTTGTCAATGCATACTCACAGAGGTCTTGGCAGCAAAGAAGAGGCCGCCAGAAACCCTTCTGGCGAAGACGTTCAAGCTGTACATCCAAAAGGCGGAGGAAACCAAGAGGGAGGGAGGAAGGTTGTTTTTGTGGAGAAAGGCAATGATGCTCTTTGGGCACATAGACAAAATCCTTCCAGAAGCGCCTTCTTTTGTGATGGACTACGCCGCTATCCTCCGTCAGTTGCTTCAAATCCGAGAGTACAGGTTGGTCACCACAACCTCAACTCAGGATTTTGCGCAAACTTCTTTCATGGTGGTGGTATGTCAAGACATGTATTCCAAGCAAACTCGCAAGCTGCGCAACTCTCACTGCATCCCCCATAACATCGCTGTCTTACCAGGGATTTCCGTCAGACCCAAGCGTAGAAACTGGTTTCCTCCGTGCCTGTGCTGCCAATCTCTTAATCCACTATCCATATCAGCCTGCTTCTCCTTGATATTTCTGGCAGCTCTTCTTTTCAAACTTTGTTACAGGCTACAGATGGGCAAGAAGACCTTCCACAACCTTGTGGACTTCTTCATGTCAAAGGCTATTGATCTAGCACATGGAAGGTTGCCTCGCACGGAGGAAGGGTTCAGAAACATTGCCACTCTCCACATGCTCCTCCAGGTAAGCTATTTTTGAGGCCTGATGAATTTGCAGGAAAGAAAAGTTTCTGACTTTACCAGGTTTCATTTCATGGTCAACAGGCAGCACCATTATTTCAAGACTAGTGAAGTGTCTGATGAGAGCAGGTATCGCTCATACGTTCAGGTCTAGAAAGATGGTAGACGAAACTTGACTCGCTCAGGCAGAAGACTTGCTGTTTTGGATGATAGACGAGGAGTCCAGATCACTCAATCGGGAAAACCATGTTTGAGTCCCTCTAATGTTTAGGACGACGACAGTGTTTGGGTAAGACAATTCGACCATCACTTGTGGACTTCAAGTAGAGTCCCTCACGAAACCGAATGATATATATCCTTGCCTGCAGCATCCCCCTCGAGACCTGCCCGAAGAAGTGCGCGACGATGTCTTCGAAGGCTTCACTCGCATGTTCCCCAACCTCAAAGATGATGGCCGCTACTCCGAGAAGATGCTAGCAGCCCTGAACGCGTTTCTTCTCTCTGACGGCCTTGACCTAGGGGACGATGCTGCCAGACAGCACGCGGAAGTCCACACTTTTATGCACTCCACCTGGCTTAACACCACCGAACGGCGCATGAAGGCGACTCTGGTGGCATATGCCCGGTTGCAGATGCAGCTCCAGGGGTTTCAGTTGATGGAGGACGAGACGGGGGCTCTGTCAGACCTGGTAGACTTAGTCAGCAAGGACCTGGACCAGGGGGACGTGGGTGTCTCTGGCCGGGGTGCCGCACTGGGGGCGCGGGACAAACCCCATGAAGAGCAGCTTGGCGGTGTGCAACCTCACGTGCGCTGTCTTCTGGAACTGGCCGCTGTGGTCTTCTCGGAAGCCGCTCGGTTCTCCTACGGCCCCGAGGAGGCAAACGGCTCCCGGAAGAGGCGCAAGAAGCAGCCAATTCTCGAGCAAGTGCTGGAAAACACTTTGGCAGGGAAAGGCAGCTGGCCGGGGGCCTTTTGTCTCTTGGTGCACAGGCGCCATGCATTTCTTCCTCGAGAGACGCTCCTCAGCTGGCTGCAGGCGTTAGCGGGGGCTCTCCCTGGATTCATCAGTGCTGCCTCTGCAAGTCGCGCACCCGAGCCACTAGCTTGGATGTTACGGTGTATAGTGGAGCTCGCCGCCAAATGGCCCGTAAAGTGGGAGGGCAACTCCGAGAGGCCGGCAGCAGAAGTTCGGAGCGAGGGGGCAAAGATAGCCAGCACTTGGGGGTCGATTTGGGAGGCAGCAGTCGATCTTCTCCTCCACCAGGCAGCCGTTCCGATGCTATCCGAGGGGACCTTGCGCCTCTTGGGGTGCCTAGCAAGCAGAGGCCTTGTAGAAGCCGTGACCGCACCCCCCGAGCTGTTTGAGCTCAGAGTCTTCACCGAGACCTGCACCCACAGTGCCGTCCATTTCGTCGCAGCCTTCTTTTCGGCTTTGGGGCCTCACTTCACAGAGCTCGGGCCCGAGCAGGTGGCGCAGCTGCGATCGCGGCTTTTAAGTTGGAGCTTGCAAGTTCTGTCACCTAAGACGAGCACTGCCCGCGGCAAGCTGAGTGGTCAGACCCACGTCGATCTCGTCTTACTCCAGAGCGCCCTCTTAGCACTGGCCGCGGGCTTCAGCAGCCAGCCAGACTCCCCCGACCCTCCTCCTCAGCAGCCGTACTGGGAACGGACAGCGTGGTGGAGCCCTGCGGACGAAACCGAGCGAGCGATGGAAGAGGAGATTGCCTCACTCGACCGCTCAGGCCGTACCCTGGCGTGCTTCGCATCGCAACTAGCTCCGTCCCACAACTTTCCCCGTTCGCACCCTGGAAAGGGTCGGCTTCCGGGGCTGCTGACGGCCAGGCTGATGAGCGACGCGGCTGGCGCCCTGTCGGAGGTGGTTCTGGGTGCGGTGGAGCAGTCGAAGCAGCAGCCCGACCCCGTGTTCCTGCTGGAAACGTGCGCCGCGTGTGCGCGGTGCCTGGATGAAGTGGAGGCAGCCTGCAAAGACGGGTGAGAGACAGAACCAACACGGATTACGGCCTCACCTTCAAGCCCCTAAGTAGTTTTTTTGTCAGAACGGGCCAGTCGTTCCGTGTGCTCTATTTTGCTAGCCTTCTATCTTGGAAAGCACAAATTGAGTGGGACTTCTGCCGTCGTCTTGCCCCAGCTCTCGTCGTACCACAGAATTCCTAGGTTGGTCGAATAAACTGCGTTTTGTCACAAGTCTACAGCTTTTGAGTAAGCTTTAATTTGACATCGCCATTCGACGGGCGAGAAACTCTCAGCCACTTATGCGGCATTCAATAAGTTGTCTTCAAACATCACTGAGACACAATGTTTGAGCCCCTGCAGTTCCATGCGCCCCCACCCTTCCTGGGGCCCCGGCGGCCCCACCCGTCAAGCCCTGGCCTGCGCCCTCGCTACCTGCACCGCCATCCTCAACGGTTCACTGGCTCCAGCGGGGACTCCCGGTCGCAGCGAAGACGGCGCCTCCGCAGCCGCTCAGAAGCACTTCACACCGCAGCTGGCCGCAACTCTAGAGACACTCGTCGCGGCTTCGGACAGTGCGGTTCTGACATCGGAAGAAGGTGGAGCGGAAGACGCGCATGAGTCGGAGGCTCTTCTCGACGACCTGGCGAGAGCGGTTCACGAGGGGTTTATTGCTGCAACAGAGGCAGAGGACGCAGCGGAGGGGTTTCAGGGTGTGGCGCCGATGCAAGAGGACGGGGCTGGGGTCGCTCCGACAGTGCCCGACCGCATTTATGACGACGATCTAGACGTGGGAATGGAGGCGGGCTCGGCGGCCGCGGCCGCGGATGCGATCGGAACCGTGGCTAGTGGTTCTGCCGCTCTACGAAGCCGAGGGGGAAACGCTATGGAGGAGTTTTTTCACACCCGGAGGCTTGCGTGTGTCAGAATGATGGCGGCGCTGGGGCGCCGGCGGCCGGTGTTCGTGGCGGACAAGGTGGGGCGGCTGTTGCGAGACGAGAAGAAAGGAGAGGTGCGCGCGCAGTTGCTCTCCGCTCTGTGCGAAATGATGGGCCCAGAGACGGTCAAGCACCTGCCGGTGGTCGTTACGGCGCTGGAGGACTCGCGCGAGGGGCTGGCGCTCAGTGAGGAGTCCCGGGTGGCGCTGCTGCGCAACGTGGAAACTCTTTCGGCCCGGCTCGCCTCGGAGGAAGTCCCCGAGCAGTACTTTGCGCGGGTCGCGGCGATGTTCGGCGTGGTGCTCGACGAGAAGATGGGGCTCCACCACTGGCGCTCGTACTGCCAGCTGGCAGACGCCCTCGCGGCGTTCATGCAAGTCAGCCTGTCCGCGTCCGAGCCGTACATCGACGCGCTGATGGCCCTGATGAAGAGCCCGCACTACCGGGTGCGCCGACACATGGCGCGACTCGTTCCCAAGCTGTTGGCTAGCTTTCGGGACGAGGTCGTTCTGGACGAGATCATCGACCGAGTCGGGGTGCCGCTCCCGGTCGTCGGCAACCAGCGGCTGGTCACCTTCGCGGAGGTCCAGGCGTCGGAAGGAAGCCCGTCGGCGTACGGGGAAACGGCAGTCCTGATACTCGCCGAAGCAGCGGCGGCTAGCGAGGTGGTGGAGCCGGAGACCGTCTTCATGTTGTGCGCGCACGGTGCGGCGCACAAGGAGCACTGGGACCTGGTCGCGGCCGTGCTGGACTGCTTGGCCCGGCGGCTGGGCTACTCCGACCGCCACCTTCTCCTGGAGCAGCACCTCCCGGGGCTTCTGTCAAAGTGGGTGGCGGCCGGAGTGCCGTTGATGTCATTGGTTGCGTTCCGAGGGGTTCTGCACGGGCCCGGCAGCCCGCGAGAGTTCCTGCTCTGGTGCATGGACCGTCTTTTGGGACCCCTGCTGTTGGCGGAGGACTTCGAGCAACTAGAGCGGGTCGCGGAGCTGGCGGGGGAGCCCCTGCCGGCGCTGCTGCGACAGCACTTCGCCACCGTCTTTGCAACGATCAGCGCGGTGTACTGCGAGGAAGACAACTCCGAAGAAGACAGGGAGCGGCTAACCGGGATCCTGCAATCGTCGATGCTGGAGGCGATGGAGATCACCGAGGCGGAGCGCGACGACCTGCTGAAGCGGTTCGGAGCCAGCGTCGTGACTCAGCTGCTCGCGCTCACGAGCGCCGCGCAGCAGCCGCAGCCGCCGTTTCATTCCGGCCGGGTCATCGGCGAGGCGATCTGCACCCTGGTCGACGGTATGATCCTGCAAGAGGAGCGGCATCCGCACAGCACGCTGCAGGACACGACGCAGATCCTGCGTGCCGACAAGACGTTCCGCGTGTTGCTACAGCTGCACCTGTGGCTCGAACGCGCGGCGAGCCCGCGGCACAAGCGGGGGCTCCTGGCGGGGCTGGGAGTGCTGGTGAACGTGTTGGGCCAGCGAGTGACGATTCCAAGCACGTTCCGCTACATGGCACACATCGTGCTGCAGCACGTCACCGAGCGCGCACTGCAGGTGAGGGTGTCAATCGACGGTGTCCGTTGTCGCAGGATCCCATTGGGGCGGTCGACGAGACATAAAGAGCTTTGCGCGGAGGGTTCGCATGCTTACAGTCACACGCCTTGACCTTCGTGTTATGTGCGGATTGGAAATAGCAGTTCTAGCAGGCAATGCGGCCTTCCCGCTCCCCTTTGTCCCAGGGTCATCTTATCGGGTTTTTTAAATGGACATCGGGTCCTCTAAAAGGACATTTGAGTATACTTGATACATAGTAGGACGATCTAGGATATCTGAAATGGTGCTCCAAGGAAGGATGCTTTGAGCCAGAAGGTATTTTAGAACACTCAAAACACAAGAAAGCTATTGTAAAACGGATGCATCAAATTCCTTGGACCGCTTGCAGGCCCAGTGCTGCGAGCTGCTGCGAGCACTTCTGGACCAGATGGACCTCGAACCGGACGAGGGGACAATTCAAACCCTTGGCGACCAGCTCCAGTTCATCGTCAGCAAGCTGGTCTCGTGCTGCTTCAAAACGCCCCTCGAAACCCCGCTTGAGCCCAGCGAGGGCGACCAGGAAGAAGAGTTCACGGCAAAGGAGTCGCCCCTCGTCTTCGAGCTGCTGCGGCGGCTGACGGTAGACGCGCCAGCAGAGCTGCACGAGTACATCCGCGACTTGGACCCGTTCCCGGACCTGCCGGTGTTCGAACCACTGCGGGAGCTGCACGCGGAGCTGCGCACTGGCGTCTCGCTGGCGGACGACTTCGTGCACTTCGTCGACCGGGCGGCGCTCCTGCCACCGCAGGTACGTGCCAGCTCTGCTGGCCCCGCTGGTGCTTCAAGTATAGCCTGTCAGATTGTCTGATCTATCTTCAGGCGGCAGGGCTTTGGTTGCAGGTGCTTGCCCCTTCCAAAGTTCTTCAATCGTGGTTCGGAGGTGCTTCCTCTCAGCTTGCACTCTCGTTGCGCCTCCGAATTTGGCACCTAACCTGATTCGTTCCTTTTCGGATGTACTTGGCCGAGAACTTGACCCTATTGCAACTTGGAGGGTTTCATTGCTCTGATAACCTGATGCTCAGAAGACGTACATTCTTCCCCCCAGGTGCGCGCTCGCAGCCTAGTCAGCCTGCGGGAGCAGTTGCAAGCGCGCAGGGCGGAGCTTTTCGTCAAGCGCAAACGAGAGGTGGGCAAGGAGGCAGAGTGGCAGTGCCGGCCGGACGTGGTTGCGGCCGCGTGGCGCCTGGTTCAACAGTGCGACCAGCAGGACAACGCGGAGATGCGTGACGTGGCGGGGGCGTTCCTAGCTGCTGTGGGGTTGGGGGATGCCCGGGCCGTTGCTTTTCATCCTCCTGTCACCACCCCACAAGAAGCTGCCAACTCCAGGAAAGGGCCCGCTAAGCCGGCCGAGACGGAACAAAGAAGCCCCCGGGGGAGCACTCCTGGGCCAGCTACTGAGGAGCCGACCAGGGGGGTGAGCGTAGATGCGGCGATCGGGGTGTCCGACTCGGTCGTCCGGGAGGTCCTCGAGCTGCTCCAAGTGTACCTCCTCGACGATGACGTCAGCACCATCTCAGCGGTGGCGGACACGCTCAAGGGCCTCCTGGCAACCGACAAGGGCGCGGCGGTGTTGGAGTCGCTCCCGCCTGCCGAGCGCGCGTATCTGGACGTGCACACGCGGGGGGTCAGCCTCGCGCGCGCGAACGAGATGCTGCGGAAGTTTGCGGAGGAGTCGGCTGCGCTGGCGGGGGATGTGGCGGACCCCGAGGTGTGGCGGCCCGAGGGAAAGACGCACGAGCAGTGGGTGTCGCGATTGGTGCACGCGCTGATCGAGCGCGTAGACGACGGCACGCTGCGGCTGTGCCAGCCGATGGCGCTGCGGAAGGGACCCTTTGCGGAGCTGCTGCTGTCGCACGTGCTGGGGGCAATTGCAGCGCAGGAGGGGCCCGAGGGGGAGCTGTACGAGACGGTGTCGCGGATGGTGCAGGAGTGCGTGCTGGACGAAAGCAACACGAGAACGCGGGCCATTCAGGTGGGTAGAGGCACTTGGTGCCAAAAAAGGGTACTCAGAAAAGAAGTTGAGGTTACGAACTTCCATATTTTGAGTTGGTCCTTACTACAAGCGTGACGTCCAAGGCACTTTGTTAGTCATCTTTTGTACTTGGACCTGTTCCTGTCTTAGGTAACGGCGAGAAAGGTCGATTGGTCTGGCAGCATGGAAGCCGTATCTTGAGGGCTGCTGAGCTCCTCATATCCTGTTGTCAATGTTCGCTGCTAGCTAAGTAAAAGCAGAATTCCGACCCTGTAACGGGCCCTCGTTTGGTTTCGAGCCTCGCTGATTGGATAAAACTTGCACGCTAAAGCTTTGCTCGCACCCTGCAGGTAATGTTGGAAGCGTTGAACAGCCTCCGCCAGTGCCACGTGCGCGCCGGCCTGGCCATCCCCGACAGGAAAGCCTCCGGCCGCCCCGCCTCCGCCCGGTCCAACGACGCGTCCTCGGGCCCAGGTTCCGAAGACCCACTCTCCGACGATCTTCCGTCTCCCCTCGCCTGGCCGCGCGTCTACTACTTCGACGTCGACTATCTCGCCGCCGCCAAGGCAGCCCAACAGTGCTCTGCGTTTTTCACTTCTCTCCTCTACGTCGAGCACTGGTGCGAACAGCAGTTCGGGGAGCTCACGTTGGGCGCGCCGGACTTCTCGGACGAAGATCAGGTCCCGTTGCACGAGCAGCTTCTGCTGAACGTGTACGCGAAGGTCAACGAGCCGGACGGGATCTACGGCGTGGCGCGCACGCACAAGGCCGCGTCGCAGCTGCGCCTCTACGAGCACGAGGGCAGCTGGGGCAAGGCGCTCGGGGCTTACGACGACCTGCTGCGGAGTGACGTTGGCTGGGGGGGGAGCGGCGCCGGGGGGGGACTGCGAGGGCAGGCGCTTGGCAGCCTCCAGGCGGACATCTTTAGCCAAGGCGGGGGAGAGGGGTTCGGTGCGCGGCGAAAAGAGGGTTCGCGCGAGCAGCAAGCATTGGTGCTCCAGAAGGGGCTGATGCGCTCGCTGCAGCAGATGGGCTGTCTCACGGTTCTCGACACGTACTGGCAGGGCCTCTCGGCGCAGAAGCGCGGGGCGGTCGTCGACCCGGAACTGGTCGAGCTGCAGTACGAGAACGCGTGGCGGATGGGCCAGTGGGACCTCGGGAGCCTTGCCCCGGGGGAATCCCCCGGGTACAATGCGATGCTGCACGGGGCGTTCAAGGCGCTCGGGGAGGGCAACAGGGAGGCGTTCCAGGGGGGGCTGACTTCAGCGCGGCAGGGCCTCGTGCGGGGGATCGCGCACACCAGCGCGGAGAGCACGCAGAGCGTCAACCCAGCGATTGTGCGGCTGCAGATTCTGGAGGGGATGGAGGAGGCCTGGGAACTGAAGTGGCCCGGGTCGGGTCAGACTACCGGGGTAGAGGCAGCCGCGGGACTGGCCCGCCCGACGGACGAGCAAATGGAGGGGCTGGAGGAAGGGTGGCAGGAGCGGTTGAAGCAGGTCAGGCGCTGCTTTGAGACATCCTGGCTGAGTCGTCTGTAGAAGTTGCGAATGTCCTCCATTGTCAGCCTGATGCTTTCGTCGAACAAGATGACTCCTCAAAAAGCGGGATCAAATTTGGCCGCCAGGGTCTTGAATTTAGTTGTATCGAGCCGGCGCTTGAGATTCTTCCGGGAAAGTGTTCATTCCAACGGCTTCTGGCATGTTTCATATGGCATGTACAGCCTTCGCTAACCAATTCTGGAACTTGCGGCCTTTATTTTACATCCTCCGTCTTCCCGGCAGGTGCGTGGCCACTTTGAGCTGCTTCAGCCGCTGCTAGAGGTGCGCGGCAAACTGCTGGAGTTATTGCAGCGCGCCGACCGCCTCCCCGCGCACTTCCTCGAGCTCGCGCAGACTGCCCGCAAGGCCGGCCACCTCTCCGCCGGCGCCGGCGCGATCCATCACCTCAAGACCGTCGCCGCGCGCCTCGCTGCGGAACCGGAACGGAACGGAACGGAACTAGAAGCGGGGCTCCTGGTCGCCGGACGCTCGGAGGAGGCCAAGATTCTATGGGCGCAGGGCCAGCGCGAGATGGCGGTGAATCTGGCAACGTATCTCGCCGGAAGAGCGGAACAGGGGCCCGAGCGCGCGCCGCTGCTGACGCTGGCCGGGAAGTGGCACGCCGAGACGCGCTCGGCGAGCTCACGTGTGATTCTGGACGATTATTTGCTGGAGGCTGCGGGGCTGTACATGAAGCCGGGGCCAAAAGGCCCAGGGTGGAAGGAGCGGCGGGCGCGGACGTACTTCCGGTGCGCGCACTATGCGGACACGCTGTACAGGTACGCATGTATGAACACTCCTCATTCCTGTCTGTCCTTATGCGTTTGTTTCTTGTCGTCCGTTTTCGATTTGTGATGGATCTTTAGGGGACTCAATTGCTCGCTAATTTTGACATGCAATGTCATCTAAGCTCTGGTGGCCTGCAGAATTGTCTGGACAGCGGCCATCGGAGGCGTCCCTTACACAAGTTAGGCATGCCGGTTTCGCTCTCGCTCATATTCCGGGACTTGAGAAGATTGAGGGAAGGATTGACTTCCCACATACTCTGCCGAAAAGCGTTTAGCAAGCTTGTCTCTCTCTTTGTGCTTGCTATATCTCGACTTCACCTCTCGAGAGATACACTGTTCGCGGAACCTGCCAAAACATGTTCTGAAGCATTCATTTATGGAGACGAAGCAGCCAAACTTTTCCCTCTGGCCCTCCCTTGCCCATGATCGCCGCCTGTTCATGCTCTCAGCCTGGTCTGCCGCTCATTGCCCAGCTCTTCTTCCCTGCAGAAACTACGAGCTCCGCACCAAGTCTGCGGAATACCAGGCGGCCGCGCACCTGCGGCGGCTCAAGACCGCAGAGTATGACAGCATTAATAACCGGCTGAAAGGCCCTCTCAACGCGGACGACAAGCAGGCGTATAAAGTCAAAGCGAGCGAGCTGTACAAGCAGCTGCTGCTCGACCAGCAGCAGGAGGCGCGCTTCCAGGCCGACAAGGACGAGTACCTGCGCGTCGCGCTCAAGTGCTACTCGTGAGTCGGCTGTGCTTTCCACGACGTCAGGATTCGAGATGAGTACGGCTTTGGCTTCAATGGTTTGCCGTTGGTAGTAGGCCGGTGGTGATCAAACGGGTTTGAGGCGCATCTTACTAAAATCCGGGCAATCCACGTGTTTTGGCATTATTCCGTGTGAGGATGCGCGTGTTAGGTTTCCCTGTAGAATCTGCAGCACATGTGGCTTTCTTGGCAGGACATGTGGCCTTAGCAAGACCGATCGCAGCGGTCGCATCCATGCAAGAGCATTTAGAAGCCGCCCAAGAGCTGACCCACCCCCCTTGCCCCCTGCGCAGCACGTGCCTCCGTTCTGGCGACAAGTACGACACGCGCAGCGTGTTCCGGCTCATCGCGCTCTGGTTCAGCCTCGCGCACGACGACGCCACCAACGCGCAGCTGGCGGCCGCGGTGCGCGAGACGCCGTCACACAAGTTTCTGCCGCTTGTATACCAAATCGCGTCGCGCATGAGCAGCTCGCAGACGGAGGAGAAGTCATCGTTCCAGACGGTGCTGCAGGACCTGGTACTCAAGCTGACGTCAGAGCACCCGTACCACTCGCTCTACCAGGTGAGCCGTGCTGACGGGAGACAGCGCTGACCTTGGAGTTTTGCAGCAAAGATGTTGAGGCGTTGGCGGCTCGGCGTTTCTGACGATCTACTCTGCTTTTGGGGGAACGATGCTGTGTTCTGACCGAGAGTTCGTTGAAGGAGGCCGCATGCGCGTCCCCTGCTTGCGTGCTTGAGGCCTCCCGCTTTTCGCTTCCCCGTTTTCCATCCCTCTCATCCTCCTCCATATTGTCTCGTTGGATGACAACATTGGAGGACGACGACGTTTGCGTAGCTTCTCTGACGCTCTGCCGTCTCCCCATGCTGACGAAGATCATGGATCCTCCCCCTTGGATACCCATCAAGTTTAATGCCCATAAGGATGTGATTATTATAAGGAAGTACTCGGGGCAGAAACCTAACTAAAAACCCTAACCAACAAACATGGCCCGCTCCGCACCCGAATCCACCCTAACCACCATACCAACCTCACCCGTTCCCCGGGCTTGTCTTATAGCTCTTAGATCCTTATCAGCATGAAAACTTTATCCTTATCCCCTTGGGCAGGTGCTGGCCCTGAAGCACGGCGACCGCGTCAAGGACGTCCAGCGTAATCGCCACGTGTTCGTGGTTGACGTGGAGAAGCAACGTGCTGCGGAGGAGGTCTTACGCCGGCTGCCCGCCCGCCTGGCGCCGCTGCTACAGCAGGTACCCCGCATTTCTTCTCTTTTGTTTCTACTCTCTAGGGCTTTCCTAGTCAGTAAAGGGTGTGATGTCGTCAGTTCTCTAGGCATTTCTTCTCTTTCGTTTTTACTCTCTCGGGCTTTCCTAGGCATCGAAGGGTGTGACGTTGTGAGCTCCCCATGTTGGGACTGGCCCCTTACCAGCCCGAGGGTTTTTGAAACCTGCCTAGTAAGGGCTTTTGGCCTGCATCGCTTGGCGGTGTGAAAGTGAGGGAAATCATCCACTGCTCGTCGCTGTGATACTGTTGCGCGTGGCTTTTCCGAAATACCGAAACGTGGATCACGGGCGGCAGTTGGCCCACGGAGCCCGTTTGTGGAGTAGTCGAGTGATAGTTCCGACGACCCCTTTTCAGCTCCATGACAGAGTCAGTATCAGGGTAAGATTTTTAACGAAGTCAGTATCAGGGTTAAGAGTGTTAACGCAGTCAGCATCGCGGCTAACAGGGTTTAAATCTTCAACACAGTCAGTGCCGCGGCAAACAGGGTTGAGATCGTTAACACAGGCAGTATTGCGGCTAACAGGGTTGAGATTGTCAACACAGTCAGTATTGCGGCCAACAGGGTTGAGATTGTACCACAATGAGTATCGGGCTAACGGAGTAAGATTTGTTGGGCAGGTTCTCCGCTGCGTGGACATGTACATAAGCCTTGCCGAGGCGGAGACCAAGAAGGAGGACCAGCAGCGCAGCATCCCTGTGCCGCGTTCAGCGCGTTCTGTGCGCAACCTTGAGCTGGTAGGGTTGCATACCCGCCGCAATTTTGGCAAACATCTTGAGGGTCAGCTTTGAGCTGAGAGTCTCCTTCGTCTCCCTTTCCTGAGTTTGCTGGCTCTGTAAATCTGCTCTTTCCACTCGAGGACAAAGATGATCAAGTTGGCATAGCAGAAGTCCGGACGAATTGCCCTTGTGGGCAGAATTGCATCGACGGGTGCCCCTGAATTTCATCTCTTTGACACCAAGCTCGTCTCTGCCCGGGCCTCTCGTTTAACTGTCCTTGAAGGCCTGGATTTAATGCGGGCCCGTTGCGTTCTCCATTCAGGATTTTGCCGGTCTCGCAGGAGATTGCTATAGGTGCATCGCATCGTCTACAAAGTCTACGATTGCCCAAACGGATTTTGAAGCTTGTACGAGCTTCTACATATCGTTGCTTGCGTTTTGCGAACCAGATTGACTCCAGTCAACACGAACAGGAGCCTTGAAACCTCTTGTCATCTCCAGGTTCCCGTGATCACCGCGCACATCCCCGTCGACCCCTCCTGCCAGTACGCGAAGGGCACGTTCCCCTACTTCTGCGGCCTGACGGACAGCATCAAGTAAGACTGCGAGTGGATCAGCATGTTTTTCTCCGTTCCACGCCACAATCCTCTTCGGTGATCCAGCGCCGCACTTGGGAGTACCAACGTTTGATCGCTGCTGATTTGAGCGCGCGTGTGCAGGGTGATGAACGGCATCAACGCGCCCAAGCTGATTGAGTGCCTGGGGTCGGACGGTCAGCGGTACCGACAGCTGGCAAAGTCCGGCAACGACGACCTGCGGCAAGACGCGGTGAGCTTCCGTGTCTGAAACCTATTGGAAGACCCTTGTCTTGCCTCTTTCTCTTTCTTGATTGCTCGAAGGATTGCCATTTGCTGACAGCTGATCCTTTTGTGCAGTCGTCTATTTTCCATTCAGTTTTCAAACTTTAATGAAACGGTTGTAATCTGAGAACCTGCTTGTGTGTTGCTTAGAACCGTGCATGGCATGCTATCGTTTGCAGGCACATAGAGTCCAGCATATTGCTACTTCCTCTGACATTCGAAGTCGCCGACTTATGGGGTGATCTGCAACAAGCTCTGCACCCTTCACAAACCCTGCCCCGGCTAAGGCTCTCACGAGTCGCCGCCAACGCCCTTCGAACCTATCCTCTTCTTTTGCTCGCTACTTGATTTGAAAGCGTCCCCTAATACGGTGTTTCTTGTCTGCGTCTCTAGGTCATGGAGCAGCTCTTTGGGCTGGTGTCTGGTCAGCTCCAGGCGCATCCCGAAACGCGCAAGCGGCAGCTCAACATCCGGACGTACAAGGTGAGGCTGCTGCTTCAAGGCCTGGCAACGCTGTGGGATTGTGTTTGGTGTCTCCATGTGAGATTGTTCAGAGGTCGGTGGCGAGTGCATCACACTGCAGCTTCCCAACTCATCCATCGAGCCGAAAAGGATCTCTTTTAACAGGACTCGTCACGCTTGTTACCACCTTTGATACGCTCGATGGTTAGGTTGGACGCTCCATCTCCAAATGATTGTCAATCTCCGTTGACGCCGGTGTCTGCAGGTCATCCCTTTCACGCCCACGGCCGGGGTGTTGGAGTGGGTTAACGGGACGGTCCCGCTTGGGGAGTATCTGCTTGGAAGGTTCGCATCCACAGTTCTTTCATTTTCCAGTAGAAGGAATCTAGACAGCAAGAATTCAAGATATTGAAATTCTAGCGCATGTACCTAGAGCCTTGTCTCCTAACTGCGGTAGTAGAGCGGCCTCCTTGCAATTGCACTTGTGATCGGAAGTAGCTTCCATTTAACGAGGTTTTCTGCGGTAGTGTCTTGCAATCACGGCACCGTGTGACCGATATCCCAACAACGTCCTTGCGATGTCAGAAACAAGACGAAATCGATTTTTCAACGGCAGCAATGCTTTGTGCAGCAACCGCACTGGGGGTGCGCACGGGAGGTATGGGTCCAAGGAGTGGACCTTTGTCAAGTGCAGGGAGTTGATTGTCAAGGTGAGCACGCTTGAGGACCCTGAATCGACGACACTGCGTCTTTGAAAATTGCTCTCGAGACCTGTAAGCGGATGTTCAAAGGCAGAAGTGACATCAGCGAGTGCACGAAGGATAGGTTTTGATCGTCACAAAACGGTCTTGGGCGTCATTTTTCTTCTTCATTCTCAAGACACGTGAGAAATCCTGACTGTACTTGGTCCTACTTAATGCAGGCAACGGACAAGCGAGAAGCGTTCGACGCCATACTAGCCAACACAAAGTGAGTCCTTCTTGTGTTCAAGATAGGTTTTCGCGCCAAAGGTTTCTCAGCCCGACAATATTCCTTGCTCGTTCTGTCATCTTCAGGTTTTTGCAAGTTGCAACTTCTCTTCTGCCCAGAATGGCCGATTTACTAGCAACAGAGTGCCCCGCGTAACCAGAGGTCTGGTCCAAAAACCTGCGCCCTCGGAGATCTTGCCTCGCTGTCATTGCCGTTGAGTGAACTGCAGAGCTCTGCCAAGTCTCTCAACACTCAATTTGCTGGTTCTTCCTTCTCCTCAGGACTGGTTTCTCGCCCCTCTGTCGTGCAGGCCCGTGTTCCATCACTTCTTCCTGGAGCGCTTCTCTCGACCCGCAGACTGGTTTGAAAAGAGGCTGGCGTATGCAAGGAGCGTCGCCGCCAGCTCCATGGTCAGGAGCCGCGTCTATTTCTTCCCCCTTAAATTGCGCGATGCACATCTCCTGGTGTTCACAGTTTCCTTAGCGCTGCGCATGGTTGATCAGCCCGAAATAAAAGAACACAGTCCTTTTTGGGCGCATCGGCAGGAGCGGACGTAGATTTGCGGTCGAGCTCAGCTCTTGCAAAAGGGAAAGTCGACGGTCCGAGGTGACTGACGGTTCTGCTCGCACGTGTTGTTATTGACACTGTCTGATCTGCTTTAATGGCAACTTTGTCAGTGTCCTTCCTGGCTGTGTGGAATGTTCGTCAATGTGTTTCAATGTTGGTACCCTCCACCGCAGAGTCTGCTCGCAAAAAATGAAGAGGCGTCCTGCTATGTTCCAGGTTGGGTACATCATCGGGCTGGGCGACCGGCACTCAATGAACATACTGCTGGACGAGGCGACCGCGGAAGTGGTGCACATTGACCTGGGGGTCGCCTTCGAACAGGGCCTCATGCTCAAGACGCCCGAACGGGTAGGCCGGCTTTTCGCCCGCTCTCGGATTTTTCTTGAAAAATGGTGATTCTTTTTGTCGTTTTGTCGCCGCGGGCTTTGTGTATTTTGACGTCCAGAACGGTGCGGAGTTTGATATTGCGCCTGTGGTCTCGGTTGACGTCGCCTTCGGATACGCAAGCTAGGCTACAATTGCCCGTCTTTTCTCCGTGCGACACGAACGTTGTTCTCAGCGAAGAATGCGCACTGACCAAACTTCCGATGCGTCTACCGCTACCTTCCTATTGACCTTTTTGAGAGAGCCCAGCATTCATTGTCGCCAACATCAGCACGTCCGAAAAAGATCATGACGTTAGTCTCTCTCACTCTTTGCGAAATTGCAAGAACCAGCTCAGTGCCCACGAGCTTCAGAAGCGACAATGCTCGTTCAACTCGAGTTTGAAGATCCTAAAGCTCCCAAGATTCCGTCCTTTATACGTTCGTTCCAAAACGGGTGGCATACTCTCACATCCAGCGCTCAGTCACAACTTCAACCCGCCAAAGTCTGGCCTTCGAGCGAATTCCGTCCCGGTCGACACCCGCAGGTTCCGTTCCGGCTGACGCGCGACATCGTGGCGGGGCTGGGCGTGTGCGGCGTGCAGGGCGTGTTCCGGCGGTGCTGCGAGGAGACGCTGGCGGTGATGCGCGCCAACAAGGAGCAGCTGACCACCATCGTCGAGGTCTTCATCCACGACCCGCTCTACAAGTGGGCGCTCTCGCCGCTCAAGGCGCTGCAGCGACAGCGGGTGAGGCACATGGAAGCCAACGTCGCTGAAGAATTTGAACTTTGGATATCTTGAGTGCAAGAGTGGGGTAATCAGAGATAGCGGCGAGGCACACAGACTTGTAAGCTTGTTAACAAGTCTGGGAATCGTTGCGGTGCAAGTCAGCAAAGAGTCTCCTGACCATTTTGACTTCTACCAGAAAGGCACTGCTCAGCTGAAGTTTTGGATGATTGGCTTTGTGGCTTAGGTTACTGATCCTTGATCTACGACTATTTTCAACGGTGGAAGCACGATCAAAATCAAGGGCTGAAAGGATGGTCTCTTGTAAGTGTACGCCTCGCTTGTTGGGGGGCGCCGCGGCTCCCGCCTTTCCTCTCTTCCTCTGAGCAAAGTTCCGAGCACGCTTCCTTTTTCTGCTCGAAATTGTGCCACCATCTTTGTGTGCTTGCACCTTTCTACGTTTCGCTCGTCACGGCAGTCCAACCAAAGAGCTTCTTCCTCAATCTTCACCACCCCTCATCCCGCTCTGAATGCTACAGGACGAGTCCCCGTCGATCAGCGAGGCGCATGCGGCTGACGTAGCGGGCGGGCTGGAGGCCGCCGAAGGCAACACGGACGCCACGCGCGCGCTGCTCCGCGTGAAGGAGAAGCTGGACGGGTACGAGGAGGGGGAGATGCGCAGCCTGCAGGGTCAGGTACGGCGGACGTCGGATGATGCGAGACGCCTTATGAGCCTGTGTTCTTCAACGAACGAGACTTGCGAGATTGTCCTGATGAAAAAATGCCCGTAGTCTGCATACTTGAAGCCGGCTCCTTGCTCCGTTCCGATCTACGCGCCGATGGTTTTCCCTAAAGTTGAGCTTTGTGCATCATTGAGGATCTTTTAGAAGCTGAGACAGGATAAGGTACTGCAAATCAGCGTCCTGAGAGCCCCGTTTAGCCTGCGAGGTTTCTTATGCTTCGGGTGAAGATAAACACGTGATTGACCTCGCAAGAATATATCCTATCTAAGGCCGGTCCCTTTTTGATGCAGGTCCAGCAACTAATCCAGGACGCTCAAGATCCCGAACGTCTGTGCCAAATGTTCCCAGGCTGGGGGTCGTGGATTTGACCGTTCTTCCGAAGCCGGTTGGGATGTAGCACAAGAAAGGCACGCGAATTGCGAGATTACGCGCTTCCGAGTGTACTATAGCACGCTCGCGAGGGTAGGTACAAGGTCCTCAGAAGCACCGGCTGCCTAGAAACGTCCTCTGGAGGCGGCTCGTAAGTAGTCTACTCACTACTGACCCTGCAAGGCACGTCTAATGAACGAGATCATCACCTAAACAGATCAATAGCGCTTCGGACGTTGACACGATATACCTAGTGTTTACATAAGGGATCGGAGCTGCTTGCTCGACATACAGTCCAGGGACTCCCACTGATGGGCTCATCTTAGATATGAACCTATTATCCTCAGCCCAATTGGCAATTAAGGCCGGCAAGATTCAGAAGGATCTGACCAGCCGATCAAAAAGCGTGCATGGTTCAGTGGGCTGTACTGAAAAGAATGTCGTATTGAACTGGATTGGTGCATGGCGTCGATCTAAGAAGGGCACGATACCAGAGACTCGAAATAGTATGCACAACTGCCCCCTGGCAGGCTTGTACTTCCATGATGAGGCCGGGCTCAATCACATGCATGCACAATATGTCCAACGCATTGCTCGCGCCATGCGGCCATGAGACCATGTGCAGGCTACTCTACAAGAATTAGCTGCCGGATCCAAGGAATCTTGCTGCAAACAGCACGTGGCCTCATAACAACAACCAGTCGACCGTCGACTGGTACAGACTCGAGTACAGTTTTTGCGGTTTGTTTCAGTGGCTGGTATACCTATTACACGTGGTCATAGCCCAACTCTTTTCGTACACAGACTCAAAATGCAAGCGAAGAGTTTGCAACGACCGTCCTGATACTATGAGCGATTTGACTAATTGAAAAGTCGGCGACTTCACGTGAAGGCTTGGCAGTAGCCGTCCGTTTGGCTAGCTCTGGAGGGGGTAGCAACTGATCAACTGTCTGCAAAGATGCGCCACATGCGTCAGGCAAGAGGTTGTGAAATACGGAGAGCTCAGGAAACCTGGAGAAGTTGGATGCCGATGAGGGTACCAAAATGGGTTTTAAACCACTTGATGAGCACCTTGCATCCATTCATTCTTGCCAAAGTTGAGATAAAGTTGAAGTCAATAAAAAGTGGACATGGGCTGTTCTTCTTGTCTATCAAGGTACAGTGTACTAGGATGTGAAATCACCTCAGTCCTCGCACCACTGCGTAGGACTCAACTCATCTACTCGGTTACTCGCTTACAATTTCTCCTAAGGAGCTCATTTAGCGCGACCCAACACGGACCAAGCCAAAGGAAGGGTAGACTCACTGTAAGCGGTGTGGGGGCAGTCCTAGGCAGTCCGAATCGCAGTGGCGGCTTTGGCGTTGAGCGTCCGTCTGATCTGACGCAGAAACGCCGCGAGCAGGTCCGCCGGCATGGCGACATCCTGGCTGTGGTACAGAAACATGGCGTCCTCCTTGGAGCGGTGCTTCCACACCCTGCAGTGTCAAAATAGAGTATGCTTCAAACTGGTTTCCGTTTCAGGTTGAGATACAGCCGGGTTGATTATCAGTGCCCGGGGACGGGTGCGGTTAGTTTGGGGGTAAAGAGTGGATACGGGTGTGGAGCGTGTGAGTCTGTATCTAGGCTCTCTAGTTTAGTGGGTGCGCCCAGTTCCTCTTGTGTATCTCAACCTGGCTCAACTCAAGCTGAAACCGAGTCTTATCTTCGGAACGCGTTTCTAGGCAGGAGTGTAAAACATCCGTAGTTTGGAGAGGGAAGAGTTTCATGTAGAGTCCAGGCAGAGTCTCAACTTAAGAAAGCCTTCTTGATTAGCTCTGCCTCTGTTCCTAGTAACTCGGTGGTCGATTGAACGCGTGGAAAGGAGCAGTGAAGTTCCTTAATAGCATGCGATCTCGTCTTGTAGCTTCGCCTTTGAACACACAAACGTTGCCAGCTTTCTTTACGTCCTTCAAACAAGGGGCACACAGTCAGGTCATTACCCCGCAATGCATATCGAAGTTGCGGGTTTGGGTTGCTGCTTCTGGCACCAATGCAGCAGCAAACTTCCGGAAGATACTTCGAACTCTAGCGAGGAAGCAGATTCCTTCGTCCAACGGACAACAGCAATCAAGACCAGCTCACGAAAGCGGCGTCGTGACAGCTACGTCTCTGTGGTTGTACTGCTCCAGGATCGTGCTGTCTTGCACCGGCACCCGCCACTCGTAGTACTCCAGCTCCATCTCCTGCGCAAAGTTCTTGTACTCCATCCCCGTCACGTCGCGGGACCCCCCCTCCCCGTACGGCATCACCTGCAGCACCGCCCCCCCCGGCCGCATCAAGCAGATGTTGCTCAGCCCCGCCCCGTGCACCGCCACCAAAACGTCGAGCGACGCCATCGTTTGGGCCATCTCCGGGTGGTTCAGAGCCTCGAACATGATCGGGACGACCGTGAAGTTCTCCCCCTGCGCCGCTCGGATCAACTCGCCGTAGTTGAGGAACTGGCGCGTCGTGTTGCGCTGCACGATGCCCACCACGGGAGTCGCCCCCGCCGGCACGAAGACGCGACTCGACTCCGGTTCTGGCACGCGAAGCCCCTTCCGCATGTAGGCGCCAAACTCCTGTAAGATCGTGCCGGATGCCGCTCTGCTCTGGAACCCCCCGTTCTCGTCATACATACACAGACTGTGGTACAGGCCAAGTGTCAGATTGCTGAAGCACTCTACCCCTTGAGCCCGGCTGTACGTGTCGTTTTCCAGCCCGATCAGCCGGATCGCGTGCTCCGTCATAGCGCCCACGAAGCTGCGCTTGGGCGGATTGTCCCGCCACCACCACTCGCCCTTTAGATCTGACATCAGCATGACGACGTTCCGGTCATACCCCCGCGTTGTCTCAAAGAGTGGGAGGAACACCTCGTTGAAATCATGGAACGGGCCGCCAGAGTACCCCCCTGCCGAAAACACCACTCCTGGGGCGGTGTTGTTCCTGGAACACTTCATGAGAGGAGCACTCGGGTCATCGTGAGCGACAACTCGCACAGGTAGCTCACTGACTTGGCTCTCCATGAGCCCCTTGTCCCACTTTCTGGGATGCGGCCGGAACCCCATCTCACCTGGTTCTGTTTGGGGATCCCTCGAGAAAAGTACGATCTGTCCGGAAGTCACATCTATTCGCACATCCCCCTGAAGGGTGCAGACATCTGTGAGGGCGGAGGAGAAATCGCACTCCAGCTCCAGTCGGCCGATCGCCACCGGAAGACCGCTCCATGCAGCTATGAGAAAGAAGGCCGCTACGCAGCAGTTGATGTTGGGTGCCCTGCTCATGGCCGCTGCTCCCCAGGGCAGCATTGTTCAAGGTGAGGCGGTCTGTGCAAATTGGTGTTTTTAAGGGCACCAGTGACCACTGTCAAGGATAGAGGAGGCGCTTTTGCACCTGCATGGGCGTTCAAGACAGATTCAAGACCAAAGGCTGTATTGAAGAGTCTCAGAGTCTTGAGAGCACGAGTGAGGCTATAATCGATCAGTCCCGTCTGCATAAGCAGACGATATCATCCTATCCGGGAGACAACGCCTCGCACAAGCGCTTGCGTACGCTGCGATGCACCGGGTTCCAAGCTCTGTAAACGCGTTCAGTATCGGGGCGCGTACGGCGCACAGATCTCAGAATTTTCATGTTGACTACCCGCCAAAACTCTCTGATCAATGCATGGCTGCTTGCTGAATGGATGCATGCGCCTGCACTGGCTGCAGCGAAGTCACTAATAGTAATGGGTCAGAAAAGCACAGCAGCATTTCTGCTATCAGGGAGGATTAGACTAACATCTGACAAGGAGATGTCTGTCTGATTTGAAGTTCTCTTGCGGATGACTTAGGATGGTTCAGAGCTTGGCTAACACTAGCAGTCGGTGGCATTGCTTAGCAAAGAAGCACCCCCTCTCACTGCAGCACCAGCTGACATGACTAAGAAGATGACAGCTGTCCACCGCCGGCACGTGGTCGGCACCCGGCTCCTATTGATCATATTCTCCATCGTAGCAGGGTTGTCGTTCCTGGGCTTCAAGGGTTGGACGGGGGCAGATCTCGTAGGCACCTGTGGTTGGGTCTATTGTCCGACACTTGACAGCATTCCACAAGTCAGCATGCGAGAATCGATATTGGAGGCGGTCGTCAGACCTGCCATCGACCGCACGGTAGTGATGATAACGCCTGCAAAGAGAGGGGGGGCAAGCGAAGGAGAGAATGGAAATGTGGGTGCCGGACTTCATTACAACTTGCAGGATGTGTTGCTTTCGGAGGAGGACGAGATGCAGAAGACAGAGGAGGAGCGAAAAGAAGGGGTCATTGCAGAGAGTCCTGGTGAGAAACCTCCTCTTGAAAACTTTGCCCCCCAATCGGCTGAGTGACACTTTAGATGGTTGGGCTGCTTCCCCTAGTGTTCGATTTGAACACCACCCTGAAAGAACCCTGACACTGGTGGTGTGATGGTCAAGAGATTTACTCAATTGGTTCCAGCGCCGCTTTTAGCATTCGCTTGCTCCATCGGTGGGTCGATTACATCCACAAGGCCTGTTGTTTTGTTCGTCCATGCGAGTAGGGTGACACAAGGGCCGCTGATGTGACAGTAGATTACTACTGTCCAACGGCTTGCAATCAGGATGCATATCATGGGGCGAGGCGGCTGTTCAGGTGTCTATTCCCACCGACCTCCGAAAGCACCTCCTGAGGGCTGCATCTGGCAGAGCTCGAAGTGGTCTTGAAGCATACAGCTGCTAGGAATGTCTTCTACTTCCCACAATTATTTTTTTCGCCTCATTTAGCAGCGGCTCCAAGTTGGCCCTTGTCACGTTATCCACCATCCCCATCACAACTCGCCTTTCAATCTGTATAAGTCTTAGAGTTAAAGTTCTGCCACTATATCTTATTTTCGTTCCTTCACTGGCCAAGATCACAATCTTTTGTCACAGGACTTCAACCTTGTTGAGAAGCCCCTTCAAAGTCCGCCATTGTATGCCCCCTCTGACTTTTTTCTTTCTTCTCTGCAGCTGATGAAGGACATCTGCACAGTAAGCGCAAAGCCAGAGCAGGCCGCCCCGCAAACAGCTCAGCTGATGGCCAAGAGGAGTTCAAGTGCGACAGGTCCTCCCCCCTAACCGATGTCTGCACTCTCCAGGGCGATGTACGAATCAATGTAACCTCGGGCCAGATTGTCTTGTTTGCCGGGGATCCAGAAACCCCCAGAGGTGAAGAAAAAGTCCGGCCGATGCCGAGAAAGTGGGACGAGGGGCTGATGGAAAGCGGGGTGAGCGAGTTCACACTTCAGTCGGTCGATCGCAACGGCAGCGATGCCCCGGCGATGGAGTGCACGCACTGGAACGAAGCGCCGGCGGTCCTTTTCTCGGCGGGGGGGTACTGCGGGGGCGTCTTTTTCGACTTCAACGAGGTCTACCTCCCCCTGTTCGAAACGACGCACGGGTTCGATCACGACGTTGTCCTTTTGGTGGCGGACTTGAAAGGCGACTGGTGGTGGCAGGGGGATCCCCGGGGCAGTTTTGTGGGCGCGATGACGTGGGACCCGGTCAGGGTGATCGGTCGGGAACGGGGCACCAAGGGAAACGTGCATGGGGTGGAGTGCTTCAGCCACGTGATCGTGGGGCTGTATCAGAACTTCTGCCTATACGACGAGTACGAAGGCAAGGAGTGGCGGAAGTTTGCGCGCTCGGAGCTGAAAGAGTTTGCGCCGTTCGTGCGGGAGGGGCTCGAGATCGCGGACCCCCCCGAGAGCCACGTTTCCGTTCCCCGAGGGACTGCGCCGGTCATCGGGATCGCGCAGAGGAGCGAATCGCGGAGGCTACTGAACCACGAGGAGCTGTTACGAGTCGCTGAGGGGGAGGGGTTCACTGTCACTCCGTTGGTTATCGAGGAGTTGACGCACGCGGAAGTAGCGGCCGCGATGGCGCCTCTCGATGTTTTGGTGGGGGTCCACGGGGACGGCTTGAGCAGCATTTCGCTGATGCGGCCGGGGGGGATCGTGCTGCAGATTCTGCCGTATGGGGAGGGGGGGCCGCGGAATATAGTGGGGGCGGAGTATAAGAACTTGGCGCTGGAGATGGAGATTGACTACCATGAGTGGCGGGTGCCCGCGCACGAGAGCAGCCTCAGTGACCAGTATAACTGCACGAACGAGTTTGTGGCGTCGCCGCTTATGTAAGCTTTGAAACCTGTGGAGAGTGCTTTGCTGTCGAGGAATGGAGGTGGACTGGGACTTCGTTTCGAAGATTGCCTGGCGGGAACGTTGTCTGGTGTCATAATTCGTGGCTGTGCAGACCTGCAACCTCGTTTGAGTGAATAGGCGCAATTGCTGAGGGCCGTGTCTTTTCTGGCGCTTGATACGTCTGTCCTCATCTCTGTCAAATGACTAAAGGCCAAACTTCGAGGACTCGAAGCAATTATCTGCTCTTCTTACAGTTGCGTTTCTCCTGCGTGCTTCCACCATAAGCTGGAGGCAGTTGCTCAGTCGATGCAATTGAACATTCAACACATACTGAGGTGTTATGGAGAATCTGCAGTAATCGTGCTTGCGCTGTTTGCAGGACTTGGACCCACAATTCCATCCAAGACGCGCTGAACGTCTACCACAACCAGGACGTCGTGATGCCTGCCGACATGTTTGCCGCGTACCTGAGTCAGTTCAAAAGGATACTCCACGCAAAAGCCGCCCTCGCACAAGAGCTGCGCTGAGGGCCGAGATTGCTTCACTGGACCGCACGACCGCACGTTTGCAGACTGTGAGTTTTGCGTTGCCCTTGGCCTTTTGCTCGGGGCCTGACGCTCACTTTGCACTTGTCAGCTGCTTGTGAGGGGAACGAGAAACTTCCTATCGAGTACTTCCTGGCAGGCGGTTAAGGACTCTTTCGGCGCCAAATAGGTCTGAGGTACTCAAATTATGGGTAACCCTTTGAAAAGGCCAGTGCTTGTGAAGATGTTTGCTTCGAGAGCTATCCCTCTCCCATGGACGGAAGGGGTCAGCGTGCATCTCTTGGCTAATGTTGGCTCTTCAAGTCAATCGAAAATGGCTTCTGGCTTTCAAGCGAAAGCTCACAAGCTGACTCGGATAGGTCTGACGTGAAGATGACTAAAGCGCGCTCCTCATGCAACCTGCCCCGTCGTGTCGTGAGTTACTTGGCCCCTCCAGCATTAGTAGTCCTGTGATTAGTAGTCCTGTGATTCCAGCATTAGTAGTCCTGTGATTAGTAGTCCTGTGATTCCTTCGACTCCTGTTTTGATTAGGTCTAGAATCTGCGAATTTCAGGTATCTCAATCTTGCTTCAAAACTGGGGCCTGAAAGGGGTTTAGGTTGACGATTGGTGAGTTTGTTGCAGGTTCGTAATACGTATATGAACCTACCGCAGGCTCATCCTATCCCGGTTCTGAGCCACTGAGCGCCCCACTAGCGAGTTGACAGAACACTGTAGGTAGGTAGCTCGCAAATAATTCAGCACATGCTCGTAAGCTAGAGTACCAAAATTCACGAAGAACGTGGAGTACCTTCTGATCGACCATCGCTAGCACGGAGGGCTTGGAGCTTTTGCACAAACAGGGCTTCAACCGTTGGCATGATGATCGAGGTGCCGATATCGTCCAATTAGGTACGGCCACGTTTGTGCTTGGCCAATACGTCCGTGTACTCGAGCTTCTGATGAATGACGGTTTTTGAATCAAAGCGGACCCTAAGGCGGATGCTCCGCAGAAGTACAAGGATGCATGTGACAAAGAAGGCCATGACTTGGTAATGTGCGTCCATGTTCTATTACAACAGCCATATAGATTAGAGCTAAGTTAGAATTCTTGCAATCGTGAAAACTGGATTGACGTGCATGATGCGGGATGCAATCTGGTTTTGTGACATGTGACCAGTTCAATGTTGAAGGCGGGCCCGATGAGTTATGTCACATGTGACAACGCGGCCGGTAAGCTTGAACTGCAAATCAAGTTTGAGCATTTAACCGGAATAACAGCAGGCTGTTCTAGCTTGCCTGAGCAGTCATGCATGTGGCTTATATCAACCATCTTCATATGTGGCCCGATACGATTGATATTCGGTTGCAGATCGAGCGCATCATACCTTCTACTTTGCAGCATGCTGGGGCAGTCGATTGAACGCATGTGCGGTACACGATCGAGGCTCAGCTGAATTGTCAATCAACGGCTCGCCGCCACATACTCCGCGCTGTAACATGGTCATAGCTCCCACCACCTGCATGGCATGAATGCAGACGAAACCGTCGAACTTGGCACCAGACAGCGTGCGTGTCCCTGTAGTGCGCGCCCGGCCGATCGAAGTTTTCAAAGCTAAAGCGAAAGATCAACCCTCAATGAAAAGGAACTGGCCCCTTGAGAGGATTGCGAACGGAAGAAAGGGTCGAAGGTCAAAATTGAGTGTCGCTAGTCTAGAGAACCTCCAGGTGGACCGGACCTAACGAAGCAAAGCCGTGTCGGACCTTTTCAATGCAACGAGAAACGCAATCTCCTGGGCTTATGAGAAGGGGATTTTAGAGACTGCTCTCCTGCCACTTCAGGTCAGCATGTTAACCAGATTAGCATGCTTGTCCTGTTTCCTCTAGGATTCACACCTTTTTTTTCCAACCAAACCCGCTTAATGGGTGCACAAGTAAACTCAACCAATCGAGTATGTTACTAGGGATTCCTAAGCATGCCTGACCAGACTCGGTTACATGTGCCTCTCTGCCCTGAGTCCCGCCTAGATTTCATTCTCAGACCGCTCCACAGGGCCTGCAGATGTTTGCGGTACAGTGTCAGCAACGCTTCTCAGCCGACGGCCCGTACAAGTATGTCGGCAGACATGCGGCACAAATAGTACAGTTCAGGGGAAGCAGGGTTAAAAAGTTCGGCAGCGGAAACGGCCCCTCCGGGTCGCTCTGGTTTGCGCCGTCCACTAAACCCAAAAATCGCCGGGACATGTGCTTGTAATCCCCGAATCTCGTGCACTCGCAATCCTGACCAAAAACTTTTCGCTCCGACCACCACTACAAGAACTTCAACGAGCGGACAGGACAACTCACGTTAGATGACGTCAGCGGGCTCCCTTGGGACGCACGTGCCGTAGTTGGAGACGAAGCCGTTCTGGCAGTCGCAGGTGTACGGATAAGGAGTGCTCCACTCGGGGGCGCATACGCCAGCAGGACCGCACGGGTTGCCGTCGCAGACTACACAAGGATGATGTAGAGTTGACGTCAGATTGTAGCTAGTGGATTCCACTAGAGCGGGCATCACTTGGACTTTGCAGAGAGGTTTCCGGCAGTATTCGGGCCTCCTTTCCGAGAAAGAGGTTGCAACTCAATCCGAGCCTTCAACAGGATCGGCGTCCAATCTGCTTACGTATCCTTGTTCGCCTGGGTGTGCTCATACGGTCCAGTAAGGCTAGCACTTTTCGTACCCCTGTCACAGAATTCCTTCAGCCAACACAGGTTTGCGGCTAAACGCAGGAAGTCGCCCTCGTTGGAGGGTGACGTCACGCTCACCGTCTTTTGCACAACGCGTTCCCCGCTGGTCTCCGCAGAAGGTCTGGCATTCAGTTCCCTGCGAGCAGTCGTAGACGAACGCACACGGGTTGGCGGACGGGCACTTCAGGCACGTCGACGGAGCGGGCCCGAACGTCGCGCTCTGGAACTGGCCGCACTTGCAGGTGTATCGTCCGGGTGCGCCCGGGGTGACTGTGCAGCCTGCGTCGCGCTTCTCCCAGTCATCGTGGAGCCCCTCCTGGCAGGGGTTCGTCGGATAGCAGGGGGGGTCTGAGGTGAAAACAGAGCGTGTATCGTGATTGCGCTTTTTCTCGTGCCTCCAAAACGGGGCGTAACGGTTCGAGTGATGATGTCTCTTGATTCTAAACCAGCGTGACTACGGTCCTCCTTCTCTCGCGCTAAGAAAAGCGGGTGAGAGCCTTGGGCTCTTACTAAAGGAAACCTGGGCATAGATGAGCACACCGATGTATCAGCGGCTGCTCATACAAAGACCAGACCTGGGGGCTTTCGAAGTGAGACAACATGACAGTAAGATGAGAAGCGGGACTTCAACATACACGTCTACGAACTCATCCATGCTGGCGAAATGCAAAGGAAGCTGCTGACAGCAACTAAATGTAACTTGTACAGGAGACAATTCGTAAAGCTTACCTGCGGGGGAGGGGGGTGTTCTGGGGACCACTTCTCCACCTGTCAAAGGAGAGGTCAATTTGAGAACTTGAGAACTTGAGAAGTTTGAGAACTTGAGGACTTGAGAACTTTGAGAATTCAGTGAATATCCAGACAGCGTCCAACGGAGAGTTCGATCAACGGGGCTTTTGCCCTTCTGCCGTGAAAGACTGGCGTAGATTCAGTGATACGCCCACCTCCGCCGTTCATGCAGAAAGCTTCTCTTGTGAACACAGAATGAGAATGCGCGCTGGCTAGCTAACCCCTTCTCGCATCTCCCTTCAGACAAAGTGTTCATCGTCAGAATCCCCTTTCAAGCAAGCACTCCTGGGTATGCCAACCCTCCGTACGGGACATGACGTCACCCCTCACCGGGCGTCTCACAGTGCGCCCCCCGCTGGTCCCCGCATCACACGGAAACGCAGCTCGACCCCTGCGGGCAGTCATGGACGAGCGCGCACGCGCTGGCGGACGGGTACTCCACGCACGGGGACGGACTGGGCCCGAACGTCGCTTTCTGGTGGCGGCCGCACTGGCAGGTGTATCCTCCGGGGGCTTCCGGAGTTACGGTGCAGACCGCTTCCTCCTTGTCTCTGAAGAGCCCCGCCTGGCAGGGGTTGATAGGGTCGCAGGCGGAATCTGGAAAGATTTGAAGGAGGTAGAATGCATGAGATGCCCAGAAGGAGCATAGGAAAACCAATCGGTCAGCCCGTTTGAAAGTCCAGAGAACATGGAAGATGACTTTGAGGTGTCCAACAATGTGTCTGGAAACAGAAAGCAAAGTCTGTGCGAAGAGAGCAAGAAGCATCGATGCGAGCTGTGGCAGATTGCTGCCAGATTGGGACGAACGTCAGGAAAGCAAAAAGCCTTGGTCATTCAAATTACGTGGCCGTTTCTCAAGCAGTTACATATGTGCAGGGATATGATCATGCAGCAGATTGTGAACCGTAATAACCGGTCTTATGGAAAAGTCAGCTCGAGATTTGAAGCACTCGTTTCCAAGCTCGCCTGCTTGAGAGCCCGCTACGAAGGCGAAGAGGAACACCAGAAGACAGAACCCCTTCATCTTGTCCTTGCTGGCATGGGGCAAAAGAAGCCTGCAAAATTAGACGGGCAGATCGTACATGTACAAGTTCCAGACTTTATCATTGGAACCGTAGGAATCAGCGCCTGCATTGGGAAGGTGAATCTGGTCGAGGACAATGTGGTTCCGGCGCCGGGTGACGTCATAAGCTATTGCAATTAGCATCATCAAGGTGCCAAAAGATCGCCAAATTGAAGAAACGGGGATAGCTTGCTCGCGGGTGTGGCCTACAGGCCAATTTAAAGGGGAATGTCGATAATATTGGCGCTCGCGATGGCGCTGGCTCAGCAAGCTGGGGGCTTATTCAAAAGGCCCGGGGTCAGAAGAAGCCAGTGATGCTCACCTAGTTTAAAAATATCAAAGCGCGACACCAGCAACGTCGTCCTTTGCAGCAAGTTTGCAGTCTAGCAATCTGGGGCTCTCAGCGCAGGCTCAGCTCCCACTGGCGGCTCTGCTCACGTCTTTCGATAGCGCAGAGGTTTTGAGGGTATCCTGCGAAACACTATCTTCGAATTATTGCAAAACGAACTGCGCCTGCCGCTGTTCGGAAAGGCTGTATATACTGTTCAATACAGAAGTTCGTGGACCAATTTTTTGGCGTCTCATCAACTTATGTAGCTTGTGCCACTTGTGCTCTGCTGAACAGCTGTCGAAAGAGCAATGCGCACTGGCCAGGAAGAGCCAGGGCCCAGGAGGTGTGCATCATGTGACGCATTATGCACTTTCCGGTCGCATTTATAGTGCCTATGAGACAATGCAAACGACCGTCATGCTTTAGTAGGGTTTGGAGGTTTGGCGATTTGACTCGGCGCTTCGACGGCCGCCGCGGCGCGCGGCACCGTTTCAAGTGGTAGTGACTGGCCGTACAGGCAATCTCCCGCCGCTAGATGCTAGTGCCTAGCTGCTGGTCAGCTAGCTTGAAGAAGGCAGCTCTGGGCTCCAAGCAAGTCACAAACTTTCACGAGTTTGTTCTGCTCTCGCGCTTTGGCGCCCTTGTGCGAGCTTTGGCTTTCGTGGATTCTGCGTTCAGCGAGCGAGAGAGCTAGAGTCAGCTGTTAGCGTGTGCGCGCCCCCGCTAGTTAGAGATGGAGTTCCTCTCCCGATTGACTCCTTTCGAGGAGCTGGTCTGGGAGATGGTTGAGGGGGCCTTGGCTCTTGGGGAGAGGATCTCACTCCAGGCCTCCAGAGCCACCGGAGACGCTGCTGCTGGCGCGTGCGAGGCTCTCTTCTCCCCTCTCTGCGAGTCTGCCCCTCTCTCGCAGTCTTCTCCCCTCTCCAGCAGCCAGGACGTCGAGGTCCTCGCAAGCAGCGCCCTTTCTCAGGAGCAGCATACTTGCGAGGCGACCTTGGAGACGCAGGGACCTGAGCACACCCAGGACATTTCTTCCGGCCTGGTCCCTGAGTCTTCGTTTCTGGCATTTGGCCTGGCTTGCTGCGCCTCTCAGAGCCCCGCTTCTTCTAGCAGCCAGGATGGTGATTTGGCCTTCGCTCGCAGCCCCCCGCTTCTCACGCACACATCCTCCAGCGGGGAGGCCTATCTGATGCAGGGACCTGAACAAACTCAGGATGGTTCAGACAAGTCGGTTCCTGCCCTGGAGAAAGACGAGCTGCTTTTTCCTCAGTTGCTTGCGAGCGCTGAGCTGCCCACACAGCTGTGCGAGCGGGGCTTGTGTGGCGCCACTGAGGGGGCACTGCCTGCGGGTGGCGAAAGAGTCTCAGAGGAAGAGGAGGGTGCAGGCAGTGGGAGGTCTCAGAGTTTGGTTTTGGCAGAGCCCAGCGGGGGGGCCTGCCACTTTGAGAGGCTGGACAGGGGGTGCGTGTACAAATCTTGCAGAAACTCACAAACACGCACCTCGAGGTTTGTTCTCTGGTGTGCCGCGAGTGGCTGGAGATCTCGAATGAGCTGCGGTCCACCATGAGGTTAGAGGGAGCTCCCCAGTTCGCAGCCCTGCCATCCTTGCTCCGCCGCTTCACCCGGTTGAGCAGTCTCCACATCTTGGACGTCACGCCCGCAGTGTGCCTGGACGACACGTTCATGAGGCATGTGGCGCAACTCGCTCCGCTGGAGAACCTTCATATACAAGGCTGCGATGGTCTTACCGAGACGGGGCTGGTTGCGGTTCTGAGGGGTTGTCCAGCCCTGCGTACGCTCATCTTGGAGCAGTGCGGGGGGCTCTGCGGGAGGGCCTTTGAGGGGATCCCCTGCAGGCTGGAGGAGCTGGCACTGGAGTTCTGTGGCGGAACGACCAATGAGGCGCTGTTCTGGGTGGCAGAAGCTTGCCCGGGGCTGGTTACGCTCTCTGTGAAGACAGGATCGAAGGATGCTTCTCTTGGTGTCGGCCTTGAGATGCTGGCCCAGCGGTGCAAGGGGCTGACGAAGCTCGTTCTGCACGCCTGCGGGGTGACAGACGAGACTCTCCTGGCCTTTGCTGTGGGCTGCCCCGGCCTGTCTTCGCTCGAGTTGCACTGCGAGCCCGCCATCACAGACGGGGGGCTGGCAGCCGTGACGTCATGCCTCTACCAGCTGCAGCATTTGGTCCTCTTCAACAACCGCAAGCTTTTCCAGATTCCACGCAGCGGGTAAGTTGTTGCATTTGTAGATTTGTGCAGCGAAAGAGCTCACTTGATGGAAGGCTCTTGCTGGTTCTCAGTTTCAGCAACTTGATACACTTTGTTTAAGTTCTTGCAATCAGAAACTGCCCAATCCACGTCGTTTGCAAGATGATGCTCAGCATGCACGTCCTTGTTGACATAAGCAAAGGCGTGATCGACAATTACCCCCAACTGACTCATCCCTTACCTTTTGAATGCAGGCCCGGCCTAAAGTTGAAGACTCTTAGTCTAGGTTGGTTTTGGTACACCCCGGATTTGCTGCTGCGGCAGGTCACGGAGGAAGAGAGTTTAGAAACGTTGCAGATCTATGGGTGCTCCTTTTTGAAGGATGCCACCGTTGAGAGAGTCCTAGCGAAGTGCAGCCACTTAAAAGTGCTTGGGTTTGCTTTTGATGAGCTCCTAACTCCGGGATTATTGGAAGCTTATGCTAGATGCAGTAGGAAGGTCTTCCTCGAGATCAAAAAATGCAAGGGCATTGATGCAGGTGGTCTATCTGAGCAGTTGCGGAATTTGTCTAACGTTGAGGTTGATAAGGACACAAACTGATGGCAGCTAATTTATATGTTAACCATATATTGTAGGACAGACCTGGCTCGCATAGTTCTAGTTTGTACATAGACGATGTAGTCTAGATTTGAAAGCACGCGGGCTCCATAATTAAGTTTGTGTTGAACATTCTCTATTCTTAAGTGGGTTTGACATTTTAGCCTTAATTGTTGGATTGGGCCCGGCTGCAATGAACTCCTCACTTTCGTCGGATCCTTGCACGTCAGTGCCTATGAGGCACGAATGCAGTTGAGACGGTCATTCCTCAGTACTGGCGGCGACGTCATGACTGCTGCAGCGCGTAAAATGATGCCAGACGCGTGTAAGCCTAGTTTGCACATGTCGACAGGCCCGGTGCTCAATTGATTTTACGGAGCTCTACACCAACATAAGTATACATGTCTTCCAACAACTTATAGGCATTCAATGTACTGGTATTCAAACGATCCATGCAACATATGAGTTGCAACTAAAGGCTGAATCAACCTTGATTCGCTCTTGCTAGAAAATAATTAGAGCTACATAACAGAAATCTGCGGGCTTAATGATACTTGGAGTGCATTTTCTTGTAGTGGGCGAGTTAGTGGCCCGGTCATGCAACTGCCAACGTGTTAATTCGCCACAGAATACTCAGTATCCAGGCCGTTCGTCCAACATAAGAATATCATACAGTTTTGAAGACCAGACTGCTATAAGCGTCTGCATGATCAACAAAGTCTGCTCAATCGACTTGATTGAAATGATCTCTCCTCATCACGTACACTGCGATCCGGCTTCCCTGCTTGATAAGGATCCTTGACCTTCTCATTACTGCGCCCTACTGGACCACTGAGCAATATCGAGCGCTGCATGCACTAGTTGCGGGTTGCGTAAACATTGATTGACTATACAGTCGCCGAATACAACGTCGGGCTGCTCAACCTGATCTCATCACGTATTCGACCTTCTGTCAGTCGCCTACCGTCCGTAAAGGGCATGGGGATCTCTCCTCTCTTTGATCCAAGTTGCTTCTATCCTGTCGAGCATGAGTATTATTGAAAGTCCTCTACAGTCCACATATTGGCTCTAAACCGTAATCCCTGACGCCTTCCTTCATTTCTTGCTGGCCGTACTGCAAGTGCAGCGCAGTCGAAAGGTCAGGCGTGCATCACATGCGGTAACATTCTGCAAAAGCCTCAAGAGTATTTGCGACAATCTGACGACGAGACTCTTCTGAATCTCCATTCGTACGCAGGCACCTAAAAAATCTCGTCAGCAAAGCCGCAGATGTACGAGGCAACAAATATGCCGTAAATAACGGTCTTGCCTCTTAGCCCGTTGTCCGCTGGAAGTGGCCATCGGTGAGGTCAACACGGAAGCGGGACTCGGGAGCGTCTGAGAGCACAAAAAACAGACGTTAAAGGTCTCGAATATGCTGCCAGCATGCTAATGACGTGGCAGACGTGCTCGAGAGTTGATTGGAGCCATCCTAGTTTCAGCCACTGTCTAGAAGGCAGGTGGCACACGGAATCGTGGATCGACTCAAGCACGCCGTGCGGCCAGGCCTCACGATCCTGGAATAATAAACTTACGGGGGAAGGGGCGGCAGAAGCAGAAGCGAGCTCCAGCAATTGCATCCGCTCCGCCTGCAAGGAGTAGTCGGGAAAGGTCTCTTCTCTAGGTAGAGCTTACAAAGTATCAGCCGCGTGGAGATAAGATTCCGTCTGAATTCTAGAAAATCAAACAAGTCAACCTTGAAAGCGCGCCTCCATCCTGCTGCGCGTCCATTAGCGAAAGACGCAAGTGGCGCTTGTTTGAACTCACCTCGGGCACGAAAGCGCTCGCACCATGCAAGGAAAAGAGCAGCTTTTGCAGTGAGTGTAGTTGCTGCAGGGAAACAACGTAGTTTATGCTTGGAGCCACGCACTTTGAGGGCGTGATCCTAAAAGTCGGTGGCCGGGATTGAAGCAAACGTTGCCGAAAATCCGAAAAGGAAGCCGAATAGTTGCAAAAACCAGAAACGGAGACGAGGAAGCAGAGTCGTAGCGGCTATGACTTTGTATCGGAGGTGCCACACCACGTGTCTCCACATGGCTTGATGGCAAGTGCAGAGTCCTGCAGGAGGAGTATTGCCGGCAGAAGGATCCTCCCCGGAGTTTCTAAAATGATGCTACTGATGCGGCGAGTTCCGCGAGATTGGGGAAGGTTGCGACCAAACAAGGGTCCGGGCCACGAACGCCCGTGGCCCTGCGTTTCGAGCAATTTCCACACATATTCGCTCACCAGCTGCAGTGTCTGGCGCTCCCTCTGCGCGCTGTCCATGTCGGCGCGTACGGTCTTCAACAGCGCCGCCTCCCGCTCCGCGTCCTGCGCCCTTTGCGCGACGTCGCGCTCCTGCTGCGCGCGCCTCTTGCGCATCTGGTGCGAGTACTCGGCAGCAGTGGCGGCATTGTCCGCCTGCAGGAAGGACCAGGAAGCGTCAGAAGGCGGGCCGAAGTTCTACTAAAAGGTTTCGGTTGTGCAAAGGTAGACGTGGCATTATGACCAGATTTCCGTCAGAATCAAAAGACGGTCGATGAGCAAGCGGAGTGGGAACAGAAACTGAGATAGGGAGGTCCTCGTAGTTTAGGTCTCAATCACTCTTCAGTGTTGGATAAATCCAAAACAAAGCTTTGCTGTGGCATGGGGCTCGCTCATGCTCGATCAAGACACCCTATCTACACAAAAAGACATGCTGTTCTGTTTGATCAGAAGCAAGTTTTTGTTGGGGGCGAATTTCTGCTGGGACGCATCGCATGTTTAAGATCTCGGCCTCCTCATGTAGAGCAGGATACGGACGGCGTCTCGCTTACCTCCAGCTGTCGAATGCGCTGCAGGCGCCCCGCCAAAGTCGAAACAAAGTCTGCCGGGGCAACGCTGCCGAGGATACCCGTTGCCTGCAACTCTGCGGACTGCACACAAGGAAGACCCAGGTTCTCATTAAGCTTTATCTTACGAGTATCCTGACTAAGGCCCTCGTGCCCTGCTTTACTTACAATGTACAACAACGCTGCCTGGAAAGGGCATGCAGACTACAGCCTTCGATATGCGGATTAAGTAGAGCTGTGTCTGGAAGATCGTGACGTCACTGCCCTCACAAGCACAGCTTCACATTCTCAAAGAAAAGGTCTTTGACGAAATTTCAAGATAGAAGGCCTATGATAACGAAAGATTTGGGAAAGCCTGACACTGCCGTCACCTGGACAACATTTTCAAAGAGCCCGCACGTAGAGGCTTAAGGTCCTCAACCGTTATTCCCCCTTTCAGGTGCCTCACTTTCATTCTCTCTGAATTTTTGGAAAGTCTGCCCATAGCCGTTCAGACCGGGCGCTTCCTCACCTGCTTCTCTAGCGCCGCCCGCGCCCGCTCGCTCCTCTCCAGGTCCTCCCGCAGCTTCCTCTCCACCAATGACGGCGCCCCCCTCTTCTGCGCTACAAAGTGCTTCTCCCCGGGGGATACCACCTCCTTGCCCTTGCCCTTCAGCGCGGCACGCTCCTTCTCCACCCCCGCCAGCTTCTCGCGCAGGCCCCGAATCGCCTCTTCTTTTTCCGCCAGCTCATTCTGCCACACAGCCCGCTCGTCCTCGCGCTTCTCCACCTCACCCTGCCACGCGGCCACCTGCTCCCGGAGAGCGTTCACCTCCGTTGATCGCTCCGCTAGTTCCTCCTTGAGGGCCGCGATAACCTCGCGCGCGTCCGCGGCCCCCTTCGCCCCCGCGCGCCGCTCCTCGTGGAGGGCCAGCTCGTACCCCGCGCACTTTTCGTCTAGCGCCGCGAGCTGTGCGCGCGCTTCTGCTGCCGCCTTCTCGCCACCGTCGCCCTTCATGGCAAGTTCCGACTTCAGCCGCTCGTTCTCCTTCTTGACCGATTCGAGTGTCGCAACCAAAGTGGCCTCCGTGCGCTTCGTTTCGCTCAGCTTGTGCGTCCACAGGGCGTTCTCAGCCCGAAGCGCCGACATCGCCACCCGTGCAGACTCCACTTCTTCGTGCTCCGCGGCGAGCTTTGTTTTCAGCCGCGTGTTCATTTTCTCGAGCGCCGCCAGCTTCTCGGTCGCCTCCGCGGCCGCCTTCTTCGCCCCGCTTCTCTCCCCCGCCAGCTCCACCTTCGCCCGCGCGCTCTCTTCTTCCACAGTCGCAATCCACGCGCGCGCCTCCGCGGCCGCGCGCTCCGCCTGAATCACCTTTTCCTTCAGCACTGGCCTCTCCGCCTCGAGTGCCATGATCTCCGCCTGCAGCTCCGTGATCCTTCCCAACGTGACCGCGCTCGCTTTTCTCATCTTTTCACTCCCCCCCCGCTCCGTCCTCAGCTGCCCCTCCGCCTCGTCTAGTTGCCTCACCCATTCCTCCCGCTCTGCTTCCGCTTGCTCCACATTCAGCTTAAGAGCTCGCATCGCGGAGGCGGCCTGCTGACGGTGGTAAATCAGCTCTATTCCTCGTTCGCCAGCGCCAGCTGCTGTTCCGCCACCTGGCCGTGCGCTCGCTGCTCGCGCAACTGTGACGCCAGCAGCTCGGCCGCGCGCTCTTGGAGCAGCGCATTCAGGTCGTGTACGCGTGTCTCCAGCTCGTTCAGCCGGGGATCCTGACAATCAGAACCGGTGGATCAGTAGCAGCTAAGCAAACCCTGAACTTGAAAAAGGATGCGCAGGTCTACTGGATGACCGCATATGTCCGCCGGAAAAGAGGTGTTGAAAGGAGACTTGCGAGGGCATTCTGAGGACACAAGCTCTGCGATGTACAGCTTTCGGTTGGGAGCCCGCGCTGCGCCCCACCCAAAGGCTTGTTGTCTGCCAAAGTATGTTTCAGGGTCAAGAGCGTACCAGAGTCAAACGCTTTTTTGAGCGGTGTGATCTCTTCCAATAGGTTTTCCGAGCTTGAAACAAGTCGAAGTGAATCCGGACAGCCAACCTGCCTTCACTGACTTACAACAATCATACGAGCAAAGGCGAGGCTTAGTCCAGGTCCAGTAGCAAACTGAGAAACTTGAAAGGCAGGAAGAAATTCCACAGTTGTTCGTCTCATTCGGCTGCTGGAGAAAGTTAAAGGAGACCGGAAACGACTTTCTACCTGGAAATATAGTTTGCAGAGTCTGCGCGGAAGGATCACGACAACGATCGTTCCCTTATCACATCGGTCCCAGCAAGTGAACCAGCTGTCTCACCTGTATGGGCGGAACCTGCGCGGGCTTGCTGACGGGGCAGAGCTGGTCCTGGATCGCGGCCGCTCGGATCTCCTCCGAAGCCTGGCCGCCCGCAACCGCGTTTGTCAGGCTATAAATGCGCAGTAGCGCCAGCTGGCAGTGTGCTTCAGCGAGCTGCGCTTCCAGCGCCCGGTTGCGTTCCTCGGCCTGCGACACCGCCGCTTGGAGGCGCTCCACGTCGGCGGCCAGCTGCGCGCCGGTTGCCGCAAGGGGCGGTGCTGCTGCCGCCTGCCACGTGGCGACCTGCAGGAAGGACACGCGATGAGCGCTGTACCCTGCAGACGGCTAATGTTGCGGTTTTGCTGGAACATGCGCAAATCTTGCTTCTCAATCTGATGGCAACCGCATGTGTCCCTGCTTCCGGGCAACAGTTGTCGATGTCCAAGCTACTTTTTGATAGTGCGCATAGAGATTTGAACTGCTCAGCCGTGCAGAGTCTTCAGGTTGACGGTGGTGGCTTGATAAACAGTTGCTGATGCAATACTGACCAGTATCCAGAATGCAGCACAACGAGCGCGCCCCTCGTTTCATCTGACTGTCTCAAAAAGGACAGAGGGGTTCTGCTTTATCGGTCATACGTTCATGAAGCGCTCACCTCGTCTATTGCGGGCTCGGCCACTTCCACTGCCTGCGCCCCGGCCGTCTCGTCCTTCGCCCCGTTTGCCGATGCACTGCTCGGGCCCGTACGCCCCTCGCTCTCGTTCACAGGCGCCACCGCCTCCCCATCCGCCGCGGTCAGCTTGATCATGACCGGCGCAGCTGCTCCGCCGTCTCCCTTCTCCGACGCCTCTCCCCACTGCTTCCGAGGTGCGTCTTCTGCGGCGAACTGCGGCAGCTGCTGCGGGCGAGGGCAGGAGTTGGCGGACAGCTGCAGAAACGACACGTGGCAGCAGTGAGCAATGGCGTTCTGACACCACCCGTATCTCTTTCTTCTGGACCGAGAACGCTTGCAAAAGTGGTTACTATATACGTATCTGGTGGTGTTCGCATGTCAGCAGAATGCCAGTGGGACGGAAGTGACCTTGATGGTAAAGTGCGGAGCTGCAATAGTTGATGTGAGCTGTAGCAACGTGCACATCAGTCATCAGAGCGCCACGAATTGGGACGAATTCGTTCGACGAGTCACAGCGCAAATCATATGGCTCTACATGGCGATCTTGGAGCGTCTCTTTCTTTGACTAAAATGGCCGTTTCTCGTCGTCTCGTCCTTTGAGAAGATGGTCCCTCGATGACTGGAGACTCAGTTGAGAGAACGACTCAAGCGCAGGTCCGGAAACATGCACTACTTCGTTCTTTGACTTCATTTCTTCTCTTCTCCTGACGCAGACACTTCTGAGGCGCACGCATGATGTTGCCCACTTTGTTCTGGTCTAGGGCAGGCATGCCCTATTTCATCTGCGCCTTTTTGTTGAGTAAGGCAACTAGATTTTAGGGGCCATGGTAAAGGAGCAAACCCGCACTTGACCATGATGCGGCGGCTCCTCCTTGGTGGCCGGTGTGCTCCCGCGCCCCACTGCCGGAGTCTTGTCTGCCCTTCCCCCTAGAGCGCCGGTTCGTTGTCCGCCCCGGCTCGACCCGGGCAGCGATCCACTGTTTGGTGTGGATGCTGCTGCCTGCTTCCATGGTTTGGAGGGAGGACTGGTGGGTGGCGACTTGATGCCCGGTGGAGAAGTTGGGGGGCGGGTATGAGCGGGCCGGGCCTGGTCGTCGCTGGGGGCCTTCTTGGTAGGCGATAGCGGGCTGTGCGTTGCGTGGCCGACGGCATGCGGTGCGTGCAAGGGCTGGCCCTGGAGGATGATCAAATTGTTAGACGGTGGCACTAAGAAGACCGGATCTCTGAGCGGGTTGTTATGCCTGCTGTTCCTCCTGAGAAGTTTGACGCTCGTTCTCAAGCTTCTTGAAAAGCATTTTCTGCAGCACATGGCAATTAGCCATACCCTCCAAACGTGTGGCAATATATCGAGCAGCATCGTCCAAAGCTGCTTCAAAGTGGTCGACATCAGAGATGGCTGTTCGAGACAAGAAAAATACACAGAACAGAGTTGAGCATACCAGGGGGGACCTTGAGAGAGCAATGACCAGTTCAACAGTAATCCTCTATAAAGTGGACCCCCCTCACTGCAGGGACTGTCCAGAGCCTACGACGATCTCCTAGTTCCGACCCCTGACATGTGTCACTTTCTTCATCTGCACACCTGGCGCTCCGAGAGGCGACCTGCAGCACCCTCAGTCCTAGTAGAGCCAAATACTTTCTGCCACTAAGCTATTCCTGATGGGAGTTTTGGACCCACCTTCGACTGCTGGCCGTGCGAGATCCTGGCAGCAACGGCCCCCTGCAGATTGGCGTGCGCCGCTGCCAGCTGATGCGACTTGGCCTCTCTTTGTGGGGAAAGAAGGCCGCGCTGTCTCTGGGGGGGGCTCCCTATGAGCTGCCTCTGCTGACCAACCGGGACCGTGCCCTTGTGATCTGACTTGGGTTCGGCGGCGGGGGAGGAGGACGAAGCACCAGTTCCCAGGCCCGCTGCCAAGGACTGCCTGGTGGGGCTCAGCAGGTCCTTAGTCGTGACATGTGCACCCTGGTATCCAAACCTCGGAGGGGACATCGTGGAAGGTTGTGCAGGTGGAGGCACGGGGTGGGGGGTCGAGGAGGAGGGGGAGGCTGTCCCGGGGGCGTGCCGCACTGTGGTTGGGTTTTCTGTTGATGCGGGCGGTGATGTTGTGGTGGCACGTGCGGGAGCTATGGCCACCTGCAACAAGGAGAAACAGCAAGGATGCATGTTTTGAAGTTGCTAGATGCAATATACCCAACATCAACTGCCATTTTACCAGGCGGAAGTTCTTTTATGCAGCACAAATGATATTTTAGACAGCAACTGAGCACGTTGCGTCAACTTGTTACGTCTGAACACTCAAGCGATTTGGCGCCCGGAAACTGAATCTCTACAATGCTGAGATCATCCGCGGAACTGGTCAACTGCGAGATAGCTCAGACTGATCCCTATTGGTCCACATTCGTGCTTATTGTTTCAGGTCTAAGCATGCATGCTCTTTGACTGGAGCCAGTTTTGCAAGCTTGCATCCAGCCTCACAAGGAGTTGAGTTACCAGCTTGGCTATGCGCCGAGTCCACAAGACAGGCCTTATATTGACGGAACCACTTGCGCGCACCTGCAGTCCTGGACGCGATACCCTTCCGTCCCTTTCCACATCTGTCTCGCGCTTCTCTGCGGCGGCCCTGCCATACGTTGGGGGATGGGTGGGGATGGGAGGGGCACCCTTGGACTGGGGGACCCTGCTGGCCTGCACCAATGGCGAAACAAACAACTAAGCACCTGCTGGAAAACCTCGCCGTCTTTCCTTGCAAGCTTACAATCCTGTTCCACAATGGGGTGGAAGCTTCAAGTGCCATGAGTCAGCTTCAGCCTGGTTGCTTTTGAAAGGAGGCTTGCTGTTGTCAAAGGGTTCCCTTAGCGAACAACGACTGGACGGAAGCTCTGTCTGGATTGCTGCTATCATTCTGCATCATGTAAACCGCCAGCTGTCAAGCCTGCCGAGGATCCTGGGGACCTCATTGGAACAACGACACAATTGCAGGGCCTATCCTCCTGAGTAGCAGGTGACAGCTGTACTCCAGAACACGAATTGCTTTTAAGTCCTTGTTCTCCAAATGCCCCTGGGACCACAGGTCTAATACTGACTTGCAAAATACAGCATTCCTATCATCTTTGGTGATGAAAGAAAGACACTGTTCGTCGTGCACCTTACTTATCAGTCTCCGAGCATCTAGGTGAAGCAACTTCCTTGACTCGCACAGGTGCCTTTCCAGTGTTTCTCTCATGTCTCTATATAGGAATGTCCCATATCCTAAAGACTTTCGCCCATTCAGTCATACCATTGAGTTTCTGCTCTCACGTGCTCTTTGAAGGATCGAAGCGCGCGCCCTTTGGCTATCTCGAGCATTAACTGCTTTGCTTACCATCCCATCTGCTCCTGCCGGTGATGAGGGTGTGTGATCAAGAATCAGCCGTCGGGCCCCTCCTGGTTTTGCATCCAAATGCCCCTGAGATGAGAATAAATACAGTCAATTTGATCAAGCGGTTCTGGGAGCAACTTGCCCCGAGGCACTCTTGACACCATGATCACACGATTGACTCAACTATGGTGCAATAAGTGCACCGATTGACAAACCTCTGAACTAAGAACACCTAGGACACTCTGTGGGTAGAAAGACTGGAGCAATACATATGTATGTAGCAGGATCACATGCAGAAAAGACCATGATTCCACAACAATTGCTATCCTGACTGATCAATGTAAAGCAAGATAAGAGAGAATATATCAGTTTTTTTTTTGAAGGGAGCGTCACGCATACCTGTCCCCAAGGTCTGGTTTTGTGCATTTTGGCGTTCTCCTGCAGCACCTGCTCGTGGCCACGAGATGTTGCCAAGCCAGTACATCAAACTTCAAATGCGGACCCTTTTCCCGCCCTGGCACAAAGACAGTTACAACAAAGCACAGCCTCTGAAGAGCGAGCAACGCCAATCAATGAGAGTAAGAAAGTACCAACGCCAGCATTGGATGAGCAATGGGCGGATGGTGATAAGTATACATACTGAGCCGTTGCATCTCAGGGATCCCTAACCAAACGACAGTTCAACGCCGGCAGCTACAATTGTAGAGAATATAGTGGCTTTCCGACTTGGGTGTAGACAGTTCTACCTCTGCACCCCCAGAAAATGCCGTTGCGACGGACCGATTCTCATTGGAGCCTCACCTGACGGTAGCAATGCCGGTTTTGGCACACGGTAAAATCGGGACCCTAGCGGATGTTGAAGGTCTTTAATTGCGCGAGCAGCGAGCGCTGTGCTGGAGCAGCGAGCAGCAATTGAAGGGACCGTCACCATGCTTGCTCAGCTCAGCTGCAACTTCAAGCAGAAGAAGACTGCACTTTGCTGGTCACAAACTCTCACCAGTTTGTTCTGCTCTCGCGCTTTGGCGCCTCTGTGCGAGCTTTGGCTTTCGTGCTTTCTGGCGATCAGCGAGCGAGAGAGTTAGAGTTGTTAGCTATTAGCTAGTGCGCGCCCCCGCTAGCTAGAGATGGAGTTCTTCTCCCGCTTGACTCCCTTCGAGGAGCGAGTCTGGGAGGTCATTGAGGGGGCCTTGGCTCTCGGGGGGAAGTTTTCACTCCAGGTCTCCCGAGCCACCGGAGCCGCTGCTGCTGGGGCATGCGAGGCTCTCTTCTCCCCTCTCTGCGAGTCTGCCCCTCTCTCGCAGTCTTCTCCCCTCTCCAGCAGCCAGGACGTCGAGGCCCTCGCAAACAGCGCCCTTTCTCAGGAGCAGCATACTTGCGAGGCGACCTCTGAGACGCAGGGACCTGAGCAGACCCAGGACACTTCTTCCGGCCTGGTCCCTGAGTTCTCGTCTTTGGCATTTGGCCTGGCTTGCTGCGCCTCTCAGAGCGCCGCTCCTTCCAGCAGCCAGGATGGTGATTTGACCTCGGCTCGCAGCCCCCCGCTTCTCACGCACACATTCTCCAGCGGGGAGGCCTCTCAGATGCGGGGACTTGAACAAACCCACGATGGTTTAGATGAGTCGGTCCCTGCTCTAGAGAAAGACGAGCTGCTTTGTTCTCAATTGCTTGCGAGCGCTGAGCTTCCCACACAGCTGTGCGAGCGGGGCTTGTGTGGCGCCACTGAGGGGGCACTGCCTGGGGGTAGGGACAGAGTGTCAGAGGGAGAGGAGGGTGCAGGCAGTGGGAGGTCTCAGAGTTTGCTTCTGGCAGAGCCCAGTCTGGGGGCCTGCCACTTTGAGAGGCTGGACAGGGGGTGCGTGTATGAAATTCTACGAAAATTCACAAACACGCACCTCAAGGACTGTTCCCTGGTGTGCCGCGAGTGGCTCGAGATCTCCAACGAGGTGCGGTACACCATGAGACTTGAGAGAGCCCCCCAGACCGCAGCGCTACCCGCCCTGGTCTCGCGCTTCTTGCAGCTGAACTGGCTCAGAATCTGGGACGAGGCCGCCGCAGCGTGCACGAACGACGTGTTTGTCCACGATGTCGCGTGCCTTTCGCAGCTGCGGCTCCTTCACGTGCGAGGCTGTGGGGATCTCTCCGATGCGGGGCTGGCTGCGGTCCTGAGGGGCTGCCCCGAACTGCACACTCTGATCCTGGAGCAGTGCGGGGGCTTCAGCGGGCGCGCTTTTGAGGGGGTCCACTGCGGCAAGCTAGAGGTGCTGGACCTCGAGGGGTGCGGCGCGCTGAACAACATGGGGCTGTGCGATGTGGCAGAGGCGTGCCCGGGGCTGGTGCATCTCACTCTCAAAAGAGAGTCGGACAAAATACCTCTGGCTGTGGGCCTTAAGTATATAGCAGAGGGATGCACTGGGCTCCGAGAGCTTGTTCTCCATGCCTGCGGGCTGACGGACAAGACTCTCCTGGCCTTTGCCGTGAGCTGCCCCGCACTGTCCTCCGTGGATCTGACATGCGAGCAGAACATCACCGACAGGGGGCTGAAGGCCCTCACTTTGCGCCTATAACAGCTCCAGCACCTGACTCTTTATAACAACCGCCAGCTCTTCCAAGTTCCACGCAGCGGGTGAGTCGCTATTTTACATTATTCCAGTATTGCTGCTTTGACAAGCATTTGATTGCCCAGGTTAGAGCTGTGATGGATTCGAGAGGTACCTGTTTTGCAGAGTCGATTTGCCGAAATTCAGAGTGGTCAGACTGAGTTGCTGTGCCAGACTGTTTTGAAACTATAACAACTCACCGTGACGTACTCGTACTTGTTACTCGTTGATGCAGGCCTGGCCTACGGTTGAAGACCCTTAGCCTAGGTTGGTTCTGGTATACACCGGACGCTTTGCTGCGGCAGGTTGCGGAGGAAGAGAGTCTAGAAATTCTGCAGTTTTCCGGGTGCTCTCTCTTGACGGACGCCACCATCGAGAGTGTCGCCATCTGAAAATGCTTGGACTTGCTTTCAACGATAAACTTACTTCAAGTATTTTGGAAGCCTATGCCAAGTGCGGTAGGAAGTTTTTTGTACAGATCAAGAAGTGCCAGGGTCTTGATGCAGGTGCGCTTGCAGAACAGATGCATAATTTATATCGTGTTGAGATTGATAGGGACAGCTAGATAGGGCAGCTTGCGCTTGCAACTATGTATTTAATTGAGAGTTGTACTCGAACAGGTTTAGCAATAGTTGCTTGTTAAACTGTAGGCAATTGCGATGTAGTCTTATTAATGTACATAATTAGATTGTAGGTAGATGCATGCAAGAAGGAAGGATACAATTTAAACTAAAGTTGCTCAATGTCCACTGAGTTCAATTTGTCTGCGTGAACACAGACATACATGAAAGTGCTAGCTTTATTACCCCTTACTATATAGAAGTCCTGCTTCGCGCGCGCTTACAGTAGCGCAACGCGGCCCGCTCCACACAATGTGCTGCAGCAGCCTGAATTCAACAACAGCAGGACGATTGTTCTTGGTAGAACAGTCACCACTTGAACTACCGGGGCACATGCATGTGACGTATATATATGCGGCGCCATCATGGGACTCAAATCGGCCTCATGCGTGCCGTACTAGTTGAGCTGATCGAAGTAGATGGTTGCGTGCGCGGGCCCATCCAATAGACTCAATGATGGCGGCGCAGAAGCGCGCCACTGCATGGCCGGCAATGCAGTGCATGCTCAGCATCTCGCGCGCTGGCCCTTCATGGTCAGTGTGTGCAGCACATGTAGCAGCGGTGATGCATGCACTACTCATACCGCGCCCGTGCAAAAGGCCGCCCACGGTCAGTTGTCTATGTAAATAATCTCGTCGGCAGGCCGTGCGGCTGCCTAGACTTGCTACTCAGTACCTAGTTGGATTGTATCCGGTTTAGCGTACGATTCAGCTACTATCATTATGCACAGGCCATGGTTATCCCCAGTGGATCATGCACTCAGTCACTCAGTGACTCAGCTCTAGCTTGTAACATGAAAGACTACGTCTCAAGTCTCTTAACTTGCAGTCAGGCCTGTGAATGAGATTCACGTCTTGCCACGATCGACGTCGCAGTGGTGCTGCTGTCATGGACATTGCGCGCGTTTGAGGCTTGCATACATAGCCACTTTCCGTAACCGTGTACGTAGTTTCACGGATCTCCATTGGGTGTCGATCAAAAACGGAAAAGGGGTTCAAATTTCGAACTTTTGACAAGCGCTGGTCCGCACTCTCTGCCAAATCAACAACTTAATTGAACGTCATCTGACAAAACTGCGTGCTTCGTTGTAAGGCTTTTGGATGACCACCGGTCACATGAAACGTTTCCGTCAACTCAATCTGGATATTAGGCAAACAGTTGTAACAAAACCTCAGTGTAAAGGATAAGTCGAAACAACTCCACGATAACAACATTGTTGTTGAGCAATATTCGCCTTCCGTTAAATTTGTCGACGTGATTGAAACCGCGTTAAACAGTACGGGATGGGCTGCAAGCCAGAGAGGACACAAGTTCAGGAGCATCACACGATTCCTTTTGAAAGTGGCTTGCACAGATGGAGGACTCGTTGTGCCTGGCCGGAAAGAGAGTGTTCCGAACGTGCATTGAGATAGAGGTGCACAGTTCGACAGAGGGATCATGTGCAAAACTTTTCTCACGTCGAATTTTGAAAACGACATTACTAGCAGTGATAAGGACAAGTTAGCATAATCGCAGCTGTGACAAGCAAGAGAAGACTCGGTGGAAAGATACCTCTTCGGCCGCTTTCCAGGAGCTGGTGACGCCGAGTCCAGGACCGATGACGGCGTTCCGGATGCCTGCGAGCGACGAAACGACACTTGATGCCAGGCGGTTTGAGCTGCTCCCACTGCGCATTCAACTGTCACGGAGGCTCGACAACTCGCCTACAAGGATGACACTTGGCCGTCCGCAAGGAAGCAGTGACCAGTCCAAGAACAGTAGTTGCATACTCACCGAGGGAGGACTTCACGGGCCGGGACGCACGTCCAGCGAGCGAGCGAGTTTGGCCTGCACAGAAGAATCCTCAAAGTGGGTACTCTTAGAGATCATTTTGAAGGTTGCATCTGCGAACTGGCATGCTTGCACTGCGGAAGCAGTTCCGAAAACTTCTAGCAGGGCTGCAAAAACCGGGCCCTTAGAGAGAAACCTATCTCGAGACCAACGCAAGTTCTGCGGACAAACTTACGGGCTTAGAAGAGGATGAGGTGGCCGCAGTTGCTTGGCCCTTGTCTCCGGAGAGCATGCGCTGGAGGGATAGGAGTTGCTGCGCAGAAGAAGGCGAATCCTCAGAGAATAGTGCCTGCTTCGAGCGAAGTGTAGAAGGCATCAACAGGTTGCACGAAAGTCTTGACAATGACCGAGAGTGCCAAGCAGCCACTCTTCAAGCAGAGAACAAGCAGCGGTGCGTCGTAAAAGTCTCGCCAACGGGTCTGCAACGGGGCATCTCGTAAAAGGTCGCCACGTGTTGCAGGCGGCGACTTGGCTGCCTGAGTGAGATTGTTCAGTGCGTCATTCATTTGTACTAAGGCTCGGTAGCATTCGGCACTTATCTCACCAAGGACAGCTGTTCCCGCTCCATCTCGACGCTGTTCAGCTCCGCACGCGTCTGCTTCAAGTCTTCCTGGGCGGCGGTGGCTCCTTGCTCCAGGTCTGCTACAACCCGCTCGTGTTTGCTGCGCCGCTCCTGCATTGCGTCTTTGAACTCGGCAGCGTTCGCGGAGTTTTCCTCCTGTAAGACGCACTATAATTCAGAGTCGTAACATTCTGGAGCGAGGAAGCGCGACGGGTTTACAAATAAGGCGATCTGTCCTCTGAAATCTCGCAGCAGACTTTTGAGCTCTCGCATGAGTCAGAAGATGCGAGCAAGAGGCGGCGCCTTGACTGAAAACGGCAAACGGCGATGCCAAAACGGTGGGGGGCCCATGCTTAAACGGATTTTTTGCGTGAAGTGTTGGTTGTTGAATATTCCGGCAGCTTAAGCATGGCATCAGGACTGGGCCACTTTGACCACTCACTCTGCCCTTCCCGTAGCGACTCAGAAGAAGCGGTGCAACGCATCTCCGCTTACTTTCTGAGCACGTCCAACTCAAAATGGGCAGTCACTATGACAAACTCAATTTCAGATTCTGCAGAATCTGGAGATGGAGTTACATTCCAGGACCGAGCAAGCGTACTGCGTAAGGCCCCCCTAGTATAGCTGGCTCACCTCCAAGTCGTCAATCCTTCTCGTCAGCTTGACGATCTCCTTCTTCAGCTCGATGTCGGCCACTCCTCCTGTTTTTTGCCCGGTCTGGATGTCCGCTTTGGCTGCCTTCAAGTCGCGCTCCAGGTCCCCAACCTGCGAGAAGTGTCAAAATCCTCGTTTTTGTCTGCCCACGTTATGGGCCGCGAGATGCTGGTCACCTTAAACGAGAACTAAGTCTGCCGAAACTGACTTGTTTGCGTGACAACTTCAAATGGTACTCCTGCGAAAGGCCGTTGGGCTGCAAGCATAAGCAGCACCTCCATAGAAAGTTGCTGACGTTTTGGCTCAGCTATCGACGCAGGTGCGCACGACTGGTGGAAAGAGCCTTTCAAAGAAGAATCAACCAGTGCCCGCGTGTCGAAGCTTCGCGTTTGCGCAACAACAACGTAGCCTTTAAAGGTCTGCATTTGAAAGCCCAACTGAATGCTGGGCATTTTGAGCCCAACACAGCTTTTGGCTAAACAAGTTAACTGAGGCTCGTCGCACGAGCTTACCTTCCTTTTCAATGCCGCCCTCGCGTCCTCCTTCTTTCTCAGGTCCGTCCACAGTTTCGCCTCCGCCAACGAACCCAACTGCTTCTTTGCCCCGTCGCCTTGCTTCTTCTCAGGAGAGCCAATCCCGCCGCTTTGCTTGGCGGCACGCTCCGCCTCCTAGCCCGTCATCTCCTTCTTCAGCCCGTCCACCTTTGCCGTGAGTGTGACGATTACGTCTGGTTAAGCCTAACCTCGTTCTCGTCAGGATTTCGTTAGCTGCTTGTTAGCGAAATGACAGCGGTTACGTCTTAACGGCGCGCTGTGAGACCGTTGATATACGGCGTTCTATCCAGAT
>DF237233.1:0-39283 GCA_000708835.1 Klebsormidium nitens
ACCCTAGCCACGCACCGCTCTCCAGCAGAGCCGGCAAAGCAGCGTACTCCGATCCGCAGAACTCTGATTCAAACCCCACCATTTTGTCCTTATGAGCGATCAAAACCGCCAAGGCGATATCGGCCTCGTCTGCCCGCTCGATAACACGTGGCGCGACCAGGTGCGATGCCCCCCAGTTCGGCGACTCCCCGTCTAGGTCGCGCCACGCGCGCAACTTTTCCAAGCACAGAGTGTAGTCTTCTTTCCACAGCGCGGTTTCGAGGGCGTCGAGTGCCCGGGGTTCGAGCCCCGACTCCACCACTTCTGCTCGGATGACAGTCAAAAGCTGCTCCTTCCAGGCGGTGTTCTTCTCCCGCTTGGGAAGAATGGTGAGCAGGTTCCTCAAGAAAGACTCTGGCACGCCCGCTTTGCATCCTGAGAGGACTGCGTGAGCGAGATGTTTCATGCAGTCCCGGTCCGCAAATCGGCCGATACCGTCCCATAAGATCTTGTCCCCTATTTCATAACGCGATAGCTGCTCCTCAAATTCCGACCCCACGTGCATGACTCCCCGCGTGAACTGCACGAAGCTTTGGAATGCTGACAGCATCTTGTCATCCGACTCATAGCTGAAACTTTCCTTGCTACTTGTGTCTTCAGCTCCGCAATCTTCATCAGAGTCGCTCCCTGTTTCAAACTCTGGTGCAGACTCGTTTGCCATGACGCTCTCCGTTTCTGCCTCGCTTAATTGCACTGAAGCTCTCTTCTGCGCCTCCACAGATTCAGCGGCAGCCAGAACTCTCATCGGCTCTTCCGCCGGGGTCTCCATCCACCACTTTACAACAGACCTCATGTCATTCCACCATAGATCAGTTTCCTGGTAATTTGAAGTTCCTCCCCGTATCTTTCCTTCCCCAATCTTCTGCTTGACCTGCTGCAGCATCTCGTTCCTATTGAGCACGAGCATATCCGCCACAAGGACCCCCCCCAACTTGAACGGGTCAGCCACCCCCCTGGAAAGCAAAATCTGAAACGTCTGCGGCAGCTCTAGCAAGACAGCCGCCCGCGCAACAGCAAAGCCTCCATGCCAGCTCGCCTGAGCATCCTTTAACCGCTTGGTTAAGATGCTAACAAGAAATTTATCTAGCTGGTCAGGCGGTAACGACGCATTCTGCAACCAGCGCCATCTGAACAAACGCAGAAGAGATGTCTTGCTCTGATTGAAATGCCACCACTCTGCCTGCGTCTGAACGTCGTGAGCTGCAGCCAGCAGGGAGCGACACGTGGCAGTCAAAGATTGGGGGTTCTCCGCGCGGGCCAGGATTTGAGAGAGGACCTCTTCGGGCAAAGAGGTGAGGGAAACTCCCGGAGGCGCCATCTTAGAGGCTGAGGTATCTTCGACTCTTTGCCTGTTTTCATCACAAATGCCTCGTGATCCTTCTCGTTGCAGGCGGCCGCGGGCGCACTGAGGGCGTATCGCCGCACGCGGCCGCAGATTATCGCTAGCAGGGTTTGGACTCCGGAAAGATTGAACCTCCATGGAGGTTTGGACGCCAATTCTTCAATGACTGAGCGGGGTCAAGGAGGTTTATTAATTAATTTGGGGACCGGGACCGGGAACGCTGTTGGAAGGGCTGACGTGGCGAGGTTTAGGGTTTTGACCCGGGGCTTCCCGATCAATGATTGGTCGAATAAAGCCTAGCCCAGGGTTTCGCCCCGAAACCCCGCCACGTCAGCCCTTCCAACAGCATCCCCGGCCTCGGTCTCAAAGTTACTGATTCTCTTTGACCGCGCTCTGACCAAATTCGATCTTCGCCGGACGACCGTGGCTGTATGAAGTAGCACAAGCTATTGGATGCAAAGGCAATTGACACACAGTTTGATATCTGTGACAATCAGAAACCCGCAGCATGCATGCTCACCTGATTTCTCCAGCTTTTCGTAAGGCCTCTGCAGTGACTAAAATTCTGGTGTCTGGGGGTTAGCGTGTCATACCCTGAAGAGGAGGAGGCGAGAGATGACGTCAGCCTTTTGCCTGCAGAAAATCTTCAGTTGCTTGGCCGGTTAGAGCGGGTTCAAGAAGTCGTCTCGAAGTTCCAGAACCAAACCAGAATCGAGAGCTTCTGGCCCAGCCCCGCTCAGTCTGCTTGATCACGTGCCGCTTCTAGTTGAAGCCCTAGATCGCCTGCGCTTTCTTGCTCTGCTTTCTACGTCCAGGAAGTCCGTCAACGTACGTTGTCAGCAAGAATCACCGCACCTTCCCTTGACCACGACGGCCAAGGGATGAACTGATCATCGCCTCTTTGTTGCGTGAAAGAGACCAGATCGAAAGTGCTCGTTCCTCACCGAGCGAGTCTAGTCTCCCCGTACGAAATCAAAGATCCATGATCCCTCGCCGCGGACGTCACATTCTGCGCCTGCCACAAGACGACGTCGTCCAACAAGGATTTTTGGACACGCCACACCCGCAAGGGCACTCCGTCACGCAATCAAAGCTGACGTCAGAGCGTCCGACGTGACGTGCTATCGGCCGAGACGCCAGTACGCGGACGAATTCCGGGCGCGTCCAAAGTCGATTGAGACAGAATGCCCGCACCCAGACAAGTTCTTGTCGGGTGCAGAGAAGATTCATTGTCTAGGATCTGAAACGAGTACAGCGGCGCGAGACGCTGACCATTCGAGTCGCAGGCAAGATGTAGATGAGACGATCAGTACCGCGCCGCTTGATGTAAAGCGCGCGTTGGTTCTGATTTCGTGAATGATGAGCAAGGACAGAGCGACGACCAGTCACCGCAGTAAGAGCACCAACTTGGAAGACCCCACGAAGTGTGATCCGAACGGAGGCTTTATTCGTGACTCGCTGCTCAGTTTGAATCTTTCTGAAAAGAATAGGACGGGAGTAGATACATAGCAGAACGGAGCTTTCTTTCCTAAGAAATGGGTGGGCAGTCATGGTAGAGACCCTGTCCGGGGTGAGTTCTGGCTCTGGACAGCCAGAAGAAGAGTCTGTATTCCTTGCCCTCAGAACTCTACCGGTAACCATGGTCTGATACCGATCCTGCGATCCATATGTAGAACGTAGGGTCTTGTCGATGCAAAGACTCGATCACAGAGCAGTCGAATACCATCCACGAGGATCTATGACTTTTTCCGCCAGGCCGAGATTCTTCCTTGCTCTTCGAATGGTACGAAATTCTCTTGCGAAGGCAACCCGGATTTGCAGCGCACCCTGATGGGTAGTGTCTTTGTTTACAAGTTATCTTAAGAAGGGCCAGCCTCCTCTTGGATTGCGTGGGTTGAAGAGGTTGAGTGTGTAGCAATTTTCTCCCAAGAATCGTCAGAGAGGTGTATAAGGTATTCGTCGGTGAGCCTTACGAGGGGACTTATGTATACGCCGGTCAACAAAGGTAGAGCACTGATTGCACTGGGAGCTCGCTGGACGAATCAGGCTTTGAAAGCCGCTCCAATAAAGCTCGTAAGCGGCGGGCCACTTTCAGATGCCGCCACCGTATCTAGTGGGCTTACCCCCTCTGCCTTAGCAGGCGTAGGTGCACTGAACACTTCACGTGCAAATCACATCAAAAAGCGTAATCTGTTGGATTCCCCCAGAATGTATCGTCGGTGATTGAACGGTGACCAAGCATGTATTTCCTAGCTAAGTACTTCCACTTTGGCAAATACAGGCGCACTCTTTTCTTGCCCACCATTTTACATAACAAGCAGGATCACGGCAAGGTGCAGTAATAAAGTAAGAGGCACATATCCGTCTTGGGAAACCGTGTCGAAGCTCTAGCCTTAAGTCCGGCATACGTCTGCATTCACTGCATCCTAAATCGTTTTACTTTCCCATCCAGCTTTAACGGCACTGGCGGCACTGCTATAGGACATTGCTTCTCTGCAAGTTATATACTATAAAGCGCGGAGAAACGGAAGGGTGACACCGCTTGAAGCTAGGCGCTTGGCGACGCTGTGATGCGCTCTACATAATCAAATTTTCGGACACCGTTAAGGAGCTCAACGATGGAACCACGGCAAATTCAACCAGGCTGCACCATGTCCCATCGTTACCCGAACCCGAATCCGTGACGTTGAATGCGCCCTAGAGAGATGAAATGGAAAGTGGTAGAGGCGCGGCAGTCGGATTACACATCTTCCACTTCACGGGAAGCCCGGGTTCATCACCTTTCGGGCTTCCTCCTTGCCTCAATGGCCTCCTCCATCAAAGAGGCGTTTAGATTACCACGGTTCTCAAGCGCGTAATCACAGCAGGACCATTGACCAAGGCACGTAGATTCGAGAATTCTTGTACAACTGAACTCTGCTGAGATCCGGTTCAGGTCTGTGGGTCTGTACAGCCCGCTTTGCGAGGTTTTGAGGTGAGGAAAAGCAGGTGCAGGTGTCAACTGGAGACAAGTACTAGCACTTTTCAAATAAAGCGTATTCAATCCCGAGAACAGGTGGTTTTCGTTTTGGGGTCCGTGACTCGCAGACGCCAGCAGAGTCGTATGAGAAAACCGACTGTACTAGTTGCTCGCGTGCAGTGGCCGTGCGCGCATGATTGAACGGCGATCATACATAAGCGAGGTCCCAAGTTCGAGTGCGTCCGATACAGCGGAAAGCCCAAATAAAATAATTGCTCTCAATCTGGACATTCGCCCGCAACTTACGCAACGGAAGTGCCGCTTCCGCAAAAAGCTTCAAACAGAAAATGGACTAGTGTGCTCGGCCAGGGACTCCGCTAAGAAAATCTGATCAGGCAGCGGTCGAGCACCTTTCGTAATGAAACAGCAACCGATCCGGTCGCCAAGTAAGGGAGTCCCTGTTTTCTACTCGGCAGTATTATGAAGGTACAAATTGAACCAGTTGCAATTGCAGCGCCGGTGACGTGCGTGTACCGCTAATTGACGTACGCTGACGTAAGAGCGATTTGCAGAATCCCCAAAAAAAGCTTCGGCCCGCGCATGCAACGCAAACTATGGGGCTTGTCAAGCGAAGCCTGTAGGATTGACCAACTTTGAAGCCGGCCAGAGCCGGGATTTCATCATAGCCCTTTTCAGCCCAATCGCACAAAAAGATGGAGGCAATCAATTCTCAAACCCAAGTATATATAGCGACGAGATCGCGCTGCCATTCGTGGTTGGGCTCGGAGTGCTGGCGGGCGTCCGATTGCATCCCAAGAAAATCAGAAGCTTGCAGTAGATTCAATCTGCAAATTGTCCCTGCCCAGAGCCCGTCAAAGTTGGGCATAACTTACCAGAAGGGCGAAGGATATATTTAGGGTAAGCAGTGGCAGACTCAATCCGGGCGCTGTGGGAAAGCGCACGGTACGTAATAAACGACCATACGAATAGCGAAGGTTTTGCCTGCCATGCCAGGCGGATTGGCTCTCAAGGAGGCTCGCACTGTGGACGATACGTACACTGGCCAAGTGCGCCATGCCAGCGGTTTCGAGTGCCTTCCTTGCCAAAGCAGACTAGTTGTTTAACTTTAATTTGGTGTCTTGCAGTTGGTTACAGACTGACTAGAATTGGACCTGCTTTGAGCTCGATCTCTGAAAGCTTTTCAATTCAACATCTCATGATCTGCACAGCAGAACCTGGATCTTACAATCTGTCGCAAAAGAATAGGGGCCCGCTAATCTTGACCACAGGGGAGATTTTAAGTTCCGGTCGGCGAGCGCGGGGCGAGCGCGGGATCCGGTCCGGAGTCCGGAGCCAATTAAAGTCCGGAGCGAGCGGCAGACTGACCGACCGCCGGACTGTGACTTAGGTGGGGTTAGCAGGGCGGTTAGGGTGGGTGCGGGTGAGCTCTGGCGGGACGACTTAGGGTTAGGGTGTGTCACTTACCCTTAGGTTTTTAGTTTGTCGTCACCTTACAGTAACTTTGGTGGGGAAAGTTTGGGGGTTAGGGTGGGTTTGGGTAGGTCCAGGCGGGACGACTTAGGGTTAGAGAGCATGGACCCTGTGGTTTACTGTTCACGGTCCGGCGGTCGGTCGGTCCAGCTGGTCCGGCCGGGGTAGGCCACCCGCCGAGACCCGCAGTGGCACGGTACGTACCGATACTGGCAAGTTGGATCTTGAAAAATCTGCCGGACCGACCGACCGGCGGACCGAGCCGTGAGGTCCGGCAGTCGGTCGGTCCGCCTGGTCCGACTGAGGTTGAATCTGCGAGTGCAGTCCGGCGGTCGGTCGGTCTGGCTGCCTGGTCCGGCCGGCCTGGGTTGCCAAAATGCAGTCCGGCGGTCGGTCGGTCCGCCTGGTCCGACCGGGGTGGGGCAGCAGTGCTACACTGGTCTGGCGTCCGGGAATCGGAAACACAATTGTACTGATTGTAGGAAAGCATGCGGAGCGGAACGCCGTGCCAGAACGGAAAACTTAAAATGTCCCCTATGGACAAGATTAGCGTGGCGGTACAAAAGAAGATGCCGCTGACGAGACCTCTACCTCGACCGAAATGCTTGATGCAAGTCAGGCTCCAATCTCGTTGCTGCACGCACGATTGATTCGGGCGTCATGACGAACCTTGAGGTCACTTGTGATCAGGCACTTCAGCCCGATCACCGACTCTGATGATTAGGCTTTGCCTTCGACTGATCGTGAACCGCTCCACCGAAAAGAAGGCCGCGAAGCTAGCTTTTACGTGACGGGCATTTATCTATCTGACTTAGTTTTGATACGCAGACATGCCTTTCCTTTGGTGAAAATGAAAAGAGGTGTTCTCTCCAGCTTGCAGGTACAGTGCTTCTGACTTAGGGCAGATTGCTATCCTGCAAGCTGGTCTCCATTCCTTTTAATGCTGCGTCCAATGGGCTTCAATTGTTCATTAAAAGGCACTCAACTTCGGATGCATGACCACACTGGCCGTCGAGCGACGTTCTCACTGCCTTAAGAAGACTCGGATATTCAATGGGCAGTGCCCAACGGCAAAAGTAAAACACGAGAGAAACCTTCAAAAGTGGCCCACAGGGCTAGGAGCGCGAGCGGAACTTGAACAGGAGCGGAACGGCGGCCGCGAGCGGAAAGGCGGCAGGACCGCCGATAAAATTGGCGGAAGGGGTCCGGTGGCATGTGGAACGGTGGAACGGAGGCTGACGAAAGAGTGCAGCTTTCGCAGCTTGCCCGCGGACTGGTGTCGTGCGTGAATAACGGTCGTAAGAAAAGTCTAGTCGCAAGCTACACCACTATGCGCGGGCGGCCTGGGGAACGAGCGGAATGACAGTCGGCGGCGGGACGCCAAGACGTTCGAGCGGCGTCGCAACGTCTTCGCTGTGGGCAGCCTGGACACAAATGCGGGCAGCATTCAGAAATAGACGATCAAAATTTAAAAGATAGTCGGTCACGAATTAGGGACTCGATGCCAGTCGCTCTAGAGCTTTCTGCAGCGGTCACTCGACGGTGGAAACAAAGTTTCTCTTTTGATGGAGAAGGTGGGGGTACAAAGATTCATGCAAATGACTATCAGATTCCTACAGCCATCAGATCATGGCGCTTGACGCCACTGCTCAATGGGCCATCTTTTCCAAAGTTCATCTTTAAGGTGCAACATATCGCTCTAGTCTCTGGAACCCCTGCCCACGGCATGTGTTTTGAGTAGGAATGCGCTAACTCGATGCGGAAGCTTTCATACGCTCTGGCAGAAAACAAACAACCATCGAACCTCACAACCTGGTCTTATACAGAATCTATCGATTGATCGATGCGAGCGAGTTGATATTGAATTAATCTGGATCACACTTCTTCAATGTCTATGACCGATGTGGAACCTACTCATATGCAACTTCACATACTATGCTTCCAGTTGCGCAACAGCACTTGGGGTTTGAGGTAAACATATTCAGGTTTGATATGAATGTTGATCACGTATCCGCCGTTCTTCACAGCCGCTTGCAGCGGCAGAGAGGATGAATATGGTTTCGAGGGTTTTGTCGTGCAAGAAGAAAGACTACCCGATCTATTTCCAGATCCATTAGAAAAAATATCAATCTCCAATCAAGTGGTCATGTGGGCGCCCGACCGGTGAGCTGATGTCAAAGGCAAGCGTTTGTGGAAGGCGACTGGTTCCCGAAGTTCTGGATCCTTATTGCTTGTTGACTCGCTGTTAAGTTTAGAGCTGTAAAGCGAGAAATGAAACAGCGCAACTCGAGCGAAAGGATCGACGAAGTACCAACAGGCGTGGACTACATTTCGCCATGTAGACGGGAGACGGGAAGCGTTTGAGTACCAGCTTGCGAAGAAGCACGTCCCAGATCTAACAGAATAGGTTAACCGATCTGTAATATATTGAGGCAATCGGACCAGCAAGTGTCCACCGACTGGCGCTGTTGGCCGTCGAAAGTGTTAACTTCACTGCCACGTCGAAGCAAGGCTATATACGTTTACTATTTTAGTTCCACCTTACCACGCAGAAGCTCTTCTTGCGTGATACAGTCCTGTCTTTCTCCCCAAAATATCGTGCCGTCTCGTGATTATTCTCACGAAAAGCAGTGTTTTTCTGGATCCGTCATCATCTGGAATATGACTACCCGTTCAGCCACACCGATACGTTGCACCGTCAGAGAAGCAAGCTGCGCATACCGTCAAGGTACTGAATATGTAAGCGAGAACTTGAGTCGTCCTCCTTTCATGAAGACATCCGTTTCGAAAAAGCCAACAATCATAGCGCAAAAAGAGCTGCTATGTCATGGTAATCAGCTGAAATATTTAATTTGTAAGCCTCATGCATTGATTTTGCGGCCAGCGGGCTTAAAAATACAGACTTTGACCGCCGCGAAACTTTGTTATAGCACGTAAGAATCTTGGCGAACTGTAGAGAGTGGCTAAGACGGGACCGACAACCAATGACCAGAACGGCCAAATCCAGAAATAATCATCGCCGTGCATCTGCATCGCCCTTCAGATCAGGAGCACTAGAAAGCGCTCCCCCAACCAAACCAGCTGATTGAGCTACTGCTGTGGTAGTCGATGTTTATGAGCACACGCATAACGTCACTGGGCAGTTCAATTCAAGGCCTTCTTGGGTAGATTTCAACGGTAATACTTCTTCAAACGTCAATCCAAGTCGTGATTGTTCTTACTAGTCAAGACCAATCGTCGAGACGAAGACAGTTCAGCGGAGAGAGGAAGAAAACAGGTTCAAACAAGTTTCACTTGGTGACGAAGACTTCCCCAAGGGTTTCAGGCAGGGTACAAAAAGGCCACTACCATGACAATCTTTGCCAGAAAGGTCGCCATCCTCGCCCCACCATTGGGCTTATTGAAGACCCTTCGCACATCTAGACATTCAATCTCTGGCAATCAGGCAATTATTTTCAGGACCTAGCTCATGCAGGCCGGCCAGTTTCATTACGGATTTCTGATACATGCGTTCACTGCGCTATACTTGAGAGGGAAATGGTACGTCCACTCGTGTCCACTGCCCAGATATATGCTTGAGAGGGAAATGGTACTACTCGAAGTCGCAGACGATGCACCTGTTCAGTCTAGGCTGTCTGAGCAGTGGCCCTATTGTGTAGGTGGGCGCTGATTGGCTTGTTCAACCACAAGTTCGCCTCGTCATTGCCCAAGTTCAAGCACCCACATAATGACTGCACCTTTTCTGACGCTTGAGTCGAAATTCAGACCAGTGGGCTGAGAAGTAGTATCTGCTTCGAGTTCTCATAAACAGCTCAGCTTTACTTTGGTTTGACGCCAGTGTGATGATATAGAGACGGGCATTCAAGTCGAAAACGGGATTCCTGCTTTGTCCACAGTGGCCACGCAGGTAGATTAATTATTGCCCTGATCTAATGGAGCGCTCTAGCTAACAGCGAGCAAAGTCACTGGAGTCTGCAATCACGAAGCCGTTCAAGTCGCCGAAGGCGGTCAGTGACGAGACGGTGGTCGCCAGTGTATTACGAGCACTCGTTCAGCATGCGGAACGGTGGGGCAAGCAGGAGGTGACGCGGCTGTAAGTGAAATGACATGACTTGCTAAGAAAGGGCGCGTGAGCTGCTGACTGGCGACTGCAAACCGGACGGCTTCCTTACTGAACTCAAAGGTCGCAAAAGGAACCGCATCAACCCTAGTGGTGGAATTACATTTGATTTCGAAGCGGGGACAGAAGATGCAGCCCAATTAAAAAAGCCTCTCTCCCAGCAGAGTTCAATTCGCTACGACCGATTCGATGTAGTAGCGCATCTGCATTTCTGCACCATGCACAGTTCCTCCACCTTTTTAGGTAAGATGTTTTTTAGGTAAGATCTCGTTGCAGGAGTCTTTGTCGATCTTCGTGTCACGGTGCCACCTGTAATGATTTGAAAGGGGTTTTTATCAATACGAAGGAAAGAAACTTCGATTTAACGGGTTGTGTCAGCACTGGCGCTAGCTTCTGAATCCGATATCAAGGCTTGGCCCTCTAGCTTATCTACCAAGAAAGGTGCACTTCGCCACTGCCAGGGGCCCATCAAAGGCTACGTACAGATGCTTGTACCACGAATTGAAAATCGAGTTCGGTAATGCTCAAGAATTTAGCGGTCTTTCTCAAAATGCAGCTTCGACTGTAGTATCAGATCCCGACAAGTCCGTCGACCTGCTACTGGCGGGTCAAAAAGGTTACTAATTACCGCTTGATTACGTACAATCTGACAACCTGCCACCTGGCAATCAGGTCCGGCACGGTTCGGTGCTTCCCGGCACAAGGAGGCAGTTGGGGCCTCCGTGCCGGTACGCGCTCGGACGTACCTTTCGCTTGTGTTCTAGGTTCCACACCAGGCAACCATATGCAGCTATTGTCGACCGCAAAGTCAGCCGCTTTATTGGAAAGCCAACCTAAATCCTGGATTGGGCTTGGGCATGTTCCGGCATGCACTAAGTTGGCCCGCTCTGGGATGAGGTGGTAACTAGAAGCGACAGTTGCATTTATTGCTCACTGGGCAGCCATATGTACGGCAGCCGATAGACACGTGTGAGGGCGTCTGGACCCTTGAAGCAAGCATGGCTAAGTTCACCAGAGCTGATGACGTCATCGCCCCTTCGACCGGCTGACTACTCGATCGCGACGCAAAAGTGCGTTGAAGAATAAACACTCGCATCTTTCTTCTTTTGAACAGCGATCCCGGACAAGCCGACCTGGAGACACGCATCGACATTGCCAGAGTCAGTACGATTGAAGCATACCGTTGCATGGGGCAAATCAGACTGATAATTAGCACAATGTGACAATCTCGCGAATAAACAATTGAGCACTTTGTCAGTATCTCGGTCTGTTTCAAAGAGACTTCCCCGGTGCTACGAGTGAACGACGTGCTCTCAGTTGCCAGATTGGTTCTCTTTTGAAGATCTGGCGGAAATTTCACCAAGTAGCTTCGTGCATAGGTGCTTTTTCTATCAGCGTTATCCGGCGGTTATCAAGGCTAGCTGTCACGCCTTTCCCGCGCTGCGCTTCCGGAATCGTGGTTATGAAATGACTATCAGACTGGCGGTCCCGCCAAGAGCCTTTGCTTTCCTGGTAGAAAATATAACGTGCAGGATCGAAGGCAAGTAGCAGACCGACTAATGACCAAAGTACCGGCCAAAGCCGAGCTCTCGTCATGTCCCTCAAGAGCGCTATATGCGTCAGGACTGCAAGCACTCAAAAGCTCTGGGAATCGCGCGGGGCTGACTCTCAGGGACTGAACACGGCCGTGGCCTCACGTTGGAACGGAGCACAACGATGAATTTCAGTGACATTCGCCGGCAGAACTGTTAACAAGCGGAACGGACAGAGTATCATCGAAGGAACCAAGAGGGGCGGCTGAGCATGTTCCGGCAAGCCAGGGGGGGCAAACAACGAAACGGAACAAGCGAGACACGAAGGCGGTTGACAGACGTATGCTGGTGGCCTTCGCAAGCGGAACGGGCGTGGTGGGCCAGCGGAATGGTAGACCAAGTGAAGCAGTGGTCGCGACCTGGGGTCAAGAGCACATTATAGGTCGCAACGGAACGGCGGCCGCGCGCGGCACAACGGAACCAACGGAACTGTACGCGGTTGATGCAATTGAGCGGTAAAAAGCGCGCACGTCCGCGCTCTCCAGTCACAGCTGGAGAGCGGGCGGCAGCAACCAGAAGTGCAATCCAGAAGCGGAATCGCGGTGACAAGCCGAGGATCATGACCGTTCGCAAGCGGAGCGATAGCATCCCGCGGAAGGGGCCAGACACAAGCGGGAGGGGGTCTCGACTGAGTGGGACGGAAGTCTCAAGCGGAGTGGTAATCCAAATTAGGACTCAAACCGTGGGGGAAATTTTGCATGCGGCCTCGAGTTGCGCCACAGTTTCGCAACCCATATTGAAGCGAGTGGCAAGAGGAGGCAGAGCTCGCCGGGTTGAATTGCCCTCTGATTCAGTTAAGCAAAATTTGAAAGCATATCTCTACAAATGACGGGCAACTTGCGGATGGTATCCAGCAGTGGGCTAGCAACGGCAGTCGGGCTTACGGTTTGAACGACTCTTGGCGATTGCGGCCAGGCGGCTCGAAGGGCGTCATTGCCATCTAAGCAAAAACCTTCAACTTTCTAAAGCCTCGTGTGAACCCTTTACGCAATCAATGTAGGTGCCCAAAACTCCAAGCTAAAAGACCGTTGTGGTTTTGCGGAAGCAGCCGTTTTGCGTGACAGACAATGATTTTCACCCACGATGAGTTCCGGCAAAAAAGAGCACGTCAGACAACTCCTCTGTGCTTTCTCACCCTGATTGCATGCAAGGCGGTCAACGAGTTGACATCAAGTTTGGCTATCTTTTGGCCAAGCGCGTGCTTATCCCAGCCTTTCGAAGAAGCAAAGACGCTGAATCACTGTACCGAGAGAAGCACTTGCTTGTCAATTCCGAGCAAGCGCTTTCACAATTTCAGTTGCTTGATCGATACGAGCAAGATTGCCTGGTCAGCTAGTGCCGATCAAGCAACCCGGTCCAAGGGACTGGCTTTCTGGACAGGCGTGGCTTGTAAACGTGAGGAAGGACGTAATCTGCGCCCGGCCATCCAAGTTGCATATGATCTGCCTGGCTAAAACAGCCACGTGCAATAGCCGCACTTCGTCATTACCTGGCATCTGCGGGCGCGAACCTGATTCAGCAGATTACGGTGACAGAATTGATGTGAGCCATAACTATCGCAACGTGATAACGCTAGCTTTGTTCTCAATTGTGCATAGTTCTGACCATACCAGTAACATCGGCCGGTCCTTTCCATTTGCTTTCAAAAGAACAAGGTTCGAGGACTGGCTGCCAATCCAAAAAGTAGATTGCGAACACACCCAAACTTACCGGAACGGCCCAGATTAACATTCCGCGGAAATCCTCCAAGGAAGCCTGCCGATAGTGACCGCCAACGCGCGATTGGTATCCAGCTGGGATGAGAACCGGCAGTCGAAAAGTTCAGCGCTCAAACGATTGTTGGCGATTGCGGCCAGCACGTTAGGGGTCATTGCCGTTGTATGTAAAGCTGTTTCGTTTTGTAAAGCGTAAGCTCTGTGTGAATTCCAGCGCCATAAATGTATGCCCGCAAAACTTCCAGATGCAAGAGCGACCTTGGCAAAGCCAGCCGTGTTCCATGACCCCCCAAACCTCTCGATCACGATGGGTTCAGCAGGAAATACTTCGTCGCTCAGGCAGCTCTGCGCCTTTAACATTCGATCGAGAGGCCGTCAACTACTGTACATGTACATCACTGATGGCTCTGTTTTCGCAAATGCTTTGCTTATCTTAGCCTCTCGAAGAAGCATTGAAGACGCTGAAACACTGCATGGGGAGAGGCGACCTGCTTTTCCTTTCCGAGCAGTGCCTTCACAGTTTCAGTTGCTTGATGATGAACACGAGTATATTCGGCTGATTAGGGTAATCAATAAAACCGACCAAGAAGTCTGGATTTTTGGACAGGCTCGTAAAGGATTGCACGAAGCTGGGCGATCCTGTACATTAAAGTTGCGACTCTCTGGCTAACTTAGCCACTTGCAGCCGAACTTCGTCATTACCCGGCATCGGCAAGCTCGAAGCTGATCCAGAAAATCATTTTAACGGAACTGCTGAGAATCATAGCCTCCACCACGTTATGACGCCGTTCTCAACCGCGCATAATCTGACCGTTCAGTCGAGTACTATCAGCCGGCTCTTTCCGCCTGCGTTCAGAAGACCTGGCTTCCAAATAGCCGAAGTCATTGTTGCTCCTGCACGGAAGGCCTGAGTTGGTCATAGCCCGTATAGCCCGTTTTACTTTCAGATACGGGGCGGTCGAGCATCGAGGTAGATATGAAGAGGTCATCAAAAGTGGCGCACTTTGCCAGACCATTGTTTTCGTCCTTGCCCGTACCCAAAAAATAGGACATGCCAGTGCGGTCAGCAATTCGTCGTAGCCAAGACGTGAAAAACTTGAAATCCTCAAAATGATCACTTTCGGAAAAGGTATGCAGCCAGGTCGGTTTGTGCCGCCTTCCAACGCTGATGGGCTAGCTACTACAGTGAGCAGATCAAAACGCCAAAATGACGAGACAGCGGGCGAGCTTTGCCAACGATCGCCGCTGAAGAAGCTAGAAGCACAGCGCGGCGCTTAGAGGCTCAGTGGAACAACGTGAGAGATTCAGCGGGGTGGACAAGAGGGACTTTACAATAGAAGCAGCGTTCAGAAAGAAAGGCAGTCGGAAAGTGCACGAGATTCAACTTGAAACATTGGCTCAGGCGGCAGCAGCTAGGCGGGTTACCTCACTGCCCAAAGCGACTCAGTACGGTGATTTTACCCCACCTTGCAAGAGTTGTGCATGTGAATCGTTCAGCACATACTTATCTCCTTGCAGTCTCATTCGAATCCCTCTATGTGACTCTCGGAAAGGGGACTTTGGCTTGAGCTCGCCCGGCCTCATATCGACGAGCTTTCATATTGCACAGGTACCTTAAGAATTACTAAGCTTACATGAAGTGTTTTGATCAGGACTATAAAGTCGTAGCCTGATACCGCCTTGGAGCCAATGCCTATCATTCGTATTAGACACAAGTGCTCGATATTGAGACTAGATGCGGCCTTCAAACGGAAAGCGGAGCTTCGTACACAGGCATCATTAACAACGACAACCCCTACCTTAGGCTAAATCGATGATGACATGCATGGCTAGGTTATCGACGAGTTGCCAGGTGACCGCAGTGGTCAGGCTCGAAGTCATCGTCATTGCCAATTCGAAAAACAACATGCAAACCCAAAAGGCGGCGCTGCACGTTACGCCCCGGCAGCCGCACCGAATAACAAAAACAGGCAATAGTGATTCAAGATAGTGTACCGCGATCTCTGGCAAAGAACGGAGGAAATGATCAGGTCGAGCAATGAAATCTCGTGCTCAGCAACAGACCAGTTTGTGTCAGGCGATCTCGAGAACGTCTGGTAAGGCAGACGTGGTCGAGGCCAGGAACGCCCCTTCGACAAAGTTCGAAGGAACACCGGAGTCCTGAAAACAGGTTGTGACCTTTTCCCACATGAAAACAGGCCACGCGAGTCTGAAGCTAGGCCGGCCATCAGGATCAAGAAACGAGATCTGGCTTTCGAGCGCCAGATCTTCTAGGTAGCCATCCTTGCCAAAGTCTGAGTAAATCTCAAGATGTGCGTAAGGACGTTCTGATATCCGATATCAGTCGGTCAGAACCGCCATCTTTTCTTCTACTGGCAGGGTTTCAGGGACGAATGAAAGCATCTTGGCTTTCCAGGAAAAGCCCTTCTTTCAACCAGTAAAGTCTTCGAACTTCAGAAGTACGTACCAAATTGAAAGAAGCGGGCATTGAATCATCGACAGCTAGCACCGACTTGGATTCGGCGAGTCAGGTCGCGCAGCCACTTCATTTCTTTATCGTTAGCGGGAACCTGTTGGGCTCCGCAAAGCGCTCGTTTAATCGAAGCATTGATTAACAGCGGAGTGTCTGATCAGTCAAGAAAGGCTTTGAGATGCACAGCCCAGTTCTGTGCGGAGCCGAGTTCGTGATTAGCAGCCGTTTCAAACACGGGTATGTTCAGGTGGACGCAACAAAAATGGCTTTGACCGCTGGGCGCTATTGTTATCTGGCCTGCCCATGCAGTCTCCGAGGGACCTTCACTGATATCATTGACCTCACGGATCATTGCTTTTTGGGTTTAGGGTCCTAGCTAACGTCGCTGGTTCCTCGTAGTCGGGGTGAGGACTTGATTTAAGTACCTGCCAAGCGCACAATTGGATAGCTCATCAGCTCTTCGCCGGCTGAAATAGAAACTATGACTAAAGTTTGCGCATGCTGATTTGGCGAATAGCTGGCTAAGCCCCTAAGGGTATTTTCAAATGTGGATTGAGCGGCACATCTGGGAGCACCGTGACTCCGACTAGAACGTACCGAATCAGCACCTACATAAGCGTTGTAAAGGCAATCAAAATAGTTTCGCTGTCGGTGCCATGCCGCTTTCAGTTGCGCTGTGCTTCTCGAACCTAAAAAACCCTCGCCGTCCTTCGGAACGCGGCGCCTGAAAATAAATAAAAACCTTGACGAGATCCAATCCAAGCCGGGCACCGGCCAGGGGAGCCCTGTGACATGCAAGCTTCAACAGATTGCATAAGACCGTGACGGAGCATATGGAAGAAGACTGTCAGGGACTTAATCAAGAAGAGGGGGCCTCAAACATCTTGGGCGGATCCATGTTGGCAAACCTTTGTCAAGCACCTCGGGTTATCATTGCCCCTTCCGTACTCTGACTCCCAGAAATGTGCGTGCTGACCTTTGCAAGATGTCCAAAGCGGCATACTTTTGCGCAAGCGGAACAGGGCACTTTCGGCGCGCAAAGGCTTTCCGATACACGTCGACGGATGGGCCAGAAAATGCTACTCAAAGCAACCCGATCGATTGTGGCAACCTCAGGGCAATCCGTTATCCAGCTTGATTGCGACGTCTATCATGGCTCCTTCACAGTGAGCCACGTCAGCTGTCAATCGCCATCGCCCATTGACGCTTACACTAGCTAGTGCCTGATGTGAGGTGCAAGACACTTGACGTTGTTTTGCCTAGCGTGCAAGGCGCCCTGCTCGTGCGTCTGCCGTACCGTTCCTTTCAACACGCAGGAGCATCTGGTCAGACACTTCTTACTGGACATGAAGATTGGATCAGCTTCAAAGAAGGGTGACAAGGTTTCGCCGAATGCAGACTTGGGCACCGCAAACTTGCGCTGGGAAATCCAGCGGGCCTTATGAAAGACTGGCTATTGGTTTTCCTAGTGTTGGAAACCTCCAAACAAGTGCTTCGGGAAGGGCGATCAGGCAACTCCAAGTGGCAGTATCAGCAGCCAAGCTTCTGCTCATCTTCGCCTGCTTCCCTGACGTGGACGCTGACATGGAACGTAAGGAAGATCCAGACGCGCATGCGGCGTGTGCGGTCAGCGAGGGCGAGCATGGCGAGCGATGTCGACATTCGTGTCGACTGTTAGCAACGAGAGCGGAGTGCAGTGTCAGAAGAAACCAGCAACAGAATCAACCAGGCTCCGACTCGGATGAACAATGAGGCACCAAAACGGAAGAGGTGGAATATGTGTCGCGGCGTATGCGCAGAACGTTTCAAAGGCAGATCCGCCCAACAAATTGGTTCGGTGGGCCAGACAACTCGACTCGACAGAACCCTTCATAGGAGCACTAAGGAAAAAGGTAAGAGGAAACAGCAGCAATGACTAAGCATGCTTCGCAGCCATTTTTACCAAAACGCATGGAACATAAGGAGGAGAGACCGGAAGATGCCGAAAGACTTGAGAAGATTCGAATTCAATGAAATCGCTCTTTTCTGACGTGGGCATTCAAGACTCGGTAAGTACGTGCTACTGCCTGACCATGAGGTGGGTCAGACAAGGAGATATCCTCGCCCTTCACTCCAGCTTGGGAACAGCTTACAATAGAAATTGAGACGGACTTAATAGGGATCAAGAACTCTGATAGCGACGTACCACGCCTGTGGCAGTTCTGGCAAAAATCTCGGCGTCCATGTGAGGGTGGCGATTGTAAGAAAAAGGCAAAGCCAGGAAATTGGAGACCTTTACACGCTCGATCGCCAGTCCGAATCGGAACGCATTTAGCACTTGAGATATAGTAGGACACTGAGAAAAAGGAGGAGCCTACTTACTTTGTGCTGTCCTCGGGGCAAGCCCACCACACGTCACGCTGAAATTCGATGTTTGAACAAGAACCTCGCTGTTGCTAGTTCCGCAAGGCCATCAGAAGCTTGCAGTGTAACACCCCCATATGCCTGGCGTACTCTGCCGAGTACGCTTGATCCGGAAACTCGACAGCATATGAGTTGAAAACATGGTGCAATCTTCACCGGTGAAGTAAGCAATCTCAGTCAGAAAAGACAAGCCGCGCCGAATATGGCAGCCAGAAGCTAGGGCTTTCCGAAACCTTACTCACGGTGACACTCCTTTGGCTCTTAACGCCAAGTGGTTTATCGTCATGGCCCCATTTGAACAGCCACGGAGCCACCATCACAAACTCCCCCCCCCGACGGAGTGGCACCTGAAAGGCACCACCCATGCTTGTACCAAAGTTTTGTAATGTTATCCGCCCAACAATTGCCAAAGCGACACCATCATAACACCAAATTGGTCCTGAAGCATATTCGACAACCAAAAGGCACGTGTCAAGTAGGCGTCACTTAGTCATCTGGGGCATAATCGGTACCTTCGTGGTGTCATACTGTTGTAATGTTCGCCGCCTATCTGGTGCGGACCAATCTGGCGTCTTTGAGGTGTCAATTAGTCGGGGGGGTGGTTTTCTGATGTGACTTTCTGAAGCCCGCTAAACTTGATGCTATCTGCCCGGCTCAAAATCAAGGTTATCTCTATTCTCGGGTGAGGAATGAACCAACCAAAACGGACTAGCAGAATGAGTCGCGCTTAAAAACCGTGGTTTTCCTGACTCTCACATCCTATCGACAGGACAATTGAAAGGTTCTTCTCAGAAAGAGAAGCGTCACCGTGAGTGGAGAGTAAGGATATTGGTCGGCTGTCCCGGAACTGAAAGCGAGTTGAAACTTAGTTTTGGAGTATTTGAGAAGCAGACTGGGTCTTGCAAAAGGCTAGATCAGCGTGGATTTATCAGATCTCCGAACACTTTTGAAAGGCAGTCAGACAATTGAAACCTTCGGTGACGGATGGTGACAGTGCCCGCCAAGCTTTTTGCTGATCCTCGCCTTTCATTTTCGGGGCGGCTGGACGCCGAAAAGCATAGAAGATCCAAACAAGGCATCCCTTTGTAACCAGTACAGGCTTAACCAGTACAGGCTTACGGCGAGCGTGTTTGAATTTCAGGCTGCTTCAAGCAACTATTCCGTGGGCCTGAAACGACATCAGACCTACTTTTTAAAATTGCAAGGAGCGATAACGTCTCGGACAGTTGCCATACCATCTGAAGACGTAGGGGCAATCCGACTGCAAAGGGGCTTTGTAAATGGCTCGTTCAGCCAAAGCCGCACATCGCCATCGCCCTTAGTCACTCTCGGTGCCTGCTCCAAGGTGTCACAGTGTTCGCACTCCATCCTAACGCACCCGTACCCGCACCACCGAAGGGCACGAGAGACGCTTATGGCGCCACCTTGCGATGTGCGAGCAAGCTGCAGATAAGGTGACTCCGGACGTCTTTGGCGGGGACTCGGCCCACCACCGCCTTCGCTTGCATGGCAGAGATAAGCAGGAGATTACAGCTTTGGAAGGAAGTTCCGATTGCCACGCTGGCCGCCCACTATCGCTCAAAAGCGAACCTTCATTTCCTCAATCCGCCGAACTTTAAACCACAAGAAGACTTCACGGTGAAAACACCTCTGGTTTTGGAATCAGTGCTGGAACTTTTGCAGCTTAGGAACAAACCATTGTAATCACGACAGAGAAGGCAACTTGAGTGAATATAACCATCGGTCTGCCGTTCTGAGTTTGCAACGCGGTTGGGAAAGGGCGCCAGAGCAATACATCTCGCATCCCCGATTCAGCTAGATTGGTAAAAAGTGTGGGTTGCTTTCTAAAACTCGTGCTTGGACACCCAGCCGGCAGCATACACGAAGAGGATCAACCTCAACCTCTCTGAACCGATCTCTAAGGACCACCGCAAACCCCTGTCGGAACCATCCAGGTTGCTGGTAAAACAGACCAACGAAAGCAATCAAACAAGTGGGCACAGAAAATGGCCGGGCTGCCAATAGGCCCGTTGCATCACGACCCTTGAAGGAACTTTATGCAAGCCGCGTATACATAATGGACGGTCACAAAAGGTCAGCCGACGGCCAGAGAAAAAAGATGGCAATCGAGAAGGACCTACATGGTGGCCGCAAGCAGCGCCGGAACAAGAATTGCGGAACGGCGTTTGCCAGCGGAACACTGCGAGCGCCAGCGATGTACTTGACTGCAATCGGGAAGGGTCTGCGAACGCAAGCAAACTTGTAGGGTCGCAACTCAACCGATGCTGGTATCAAACGGAACGGTGGTCAAAAAAGCCGGAACGGTGCCAGCGAACTGGAGGACACAGAAAAGAGAAACAAGGACGTGAGCGGAGCGGGACGCACAACGGGCTGGAACTGCGGAACGGCGGCTCCATCTCGACTGCCTGCGATCGACGCCCTGTCGCCAGCAATGACAGTTCCGTTTTCGACCGCTAACCCCATTCCGGAGAAACGGAGCGGGAGTAGTCGAGGGAGTGATCGGAGCGGACACCGCAAGCACAACCGCGTACACTTCGAGTTGAGGCTGCTCCGGGGGACTGGATCGAATCGAACGGCCAGTATTGTGAGCACTGCAAGGAGCTTCGCCGTTCCAAATGAGCATATACGATGAATAGGCGGCAGGGCAATCCAATTCATGATGATTTGCAAGTGGCTCGTGGCCTGAACCACAACTACTATCACCCATCATTGCCCTTTGACAGTCACAGTGCCTGCTGAGGCGCAAACAGATCATTGCTTCTACTTTTTGTGCTTTGTCCCCGTGCTTGCGGTTCAACAACCGGCCCCGCAACACGCGGCGCATTCTAAGAGTAAGTCCGGACAAAATGGGCGGACATTAAAATTATGGTGATTCCTCCTTAGATGATGAGATGAGCTCTAGCAGAATTTGGCTTGAAACAACTTCGGTTCGCTGACACACTATTGCGAAAGCAAGCGATATCCGAGATTCACAAGAAACCAAACCGTTGAATCGTTTCCGCAGAGCGTAATCGAAGGAATACATATCAGCCACTTCTGAAGGGCATGCAGAGAGTCCACTACGAATGGCAGTCTCCGCCAACCTCGTGCTTCTGCTCATCCTCGCCTTTCTTCTCTTGTAGGATGACCCTAACATGCGATCCTCAAATGCACATGCTTTAGCCAAAAACGGCGAACACCTCAAGCTGCTGCGTTGCCACTTCAGCTGCGTCAAGGAATTTAGTGGACCCCAAAAGGCAATCTACTTTTACCAACCAGTGCATACTGCAACTACTGCTGTTTGTTCAGATTGTGCACACTAGCTAGATGGAACTGTGGGACAGTCCAATGAGACTTGCCAAAATCTTTACTGCACGAGTGGCTCGTTTAGCGGCAAGCTGCACATCGGCACATCGCCATCGCCCTTGCACAATCACGGTGCCTGCTCCGAGGCGTATGCTGATTTTCGCAAACACACTCTCAGCGAACTGAGAGCCCGCCACAAGCCGCCACAACCCAAGTCAACAGGCAAGTTGAAAAACCAACTGAGACTGTAAGTGGAAGTCCGACGAAGCAGACTGTCAAAGTTCCTCCGCTCCCCGCCCATCGAACAGAAGACCCTTCAACATTCCCAAGAACGCAAGGTCTCCCCCGTATCGCCTGGAAATATCCTTCAGCGCGCATAATCCTCGAGATGACGTGGAGCTTCGGCCAAAAAAGAGGCGGACTGACGGATGCGAGGTTTTAAGGAGCTAGGCACTGAATGAGCTTTTGAAACCATACAACCAGAAAACCACAGCTCCACGAAAAGCAGTTGACAGCAACAGACTGTGAGCAGGTTAGCAGGATCAGATCCAGGTCAAGATAAAACCAAGTTCCACACGAAAATCAGGGCGGTCGGTAACTGGGACGAGCCTCGCATGGCAAGTTGAGCCAAAGCTGCCGTTCGTCACTGCTCGTTAAACGCAAAGACTTGGTGCCTGAACCTTCTTCCAAGACCATTTCAGACCCGCACTTTCTTTCGAAGCACTTTCACGAGGCTGCCCTTGTCTACTACCGAAGAGCAAATCCATCTTCGTGTTCAGACGCGGAAACAATTTCTTTGCATCGACGAAGAACGCACCTGTTCTCCAGAAGGCATCGTACCTGACTAAAGGGATCCCACTGGCCGCGTTAGCAGCAGGTGAGCTCTTGCACACACTGAACACAATCACCCTCTATGAAACAAACTCTTCAGCGCTGTACGGAGTGGTTCTCAGAATGATGAAAAGTCTTGACTTGTGATGGGGCGGTCGCGTTTAGAATCACATATATCGCGATATACGTAGCAACATGACGTCGCCTCTTGATTCAGGATTCAGGTCCAGCCAACATGCGCGTAGTACAATAGCGGCTCACGCGTGGAACAACCAGGCTTGGAGGATTCGAGCTGAAGTTGCCCATGGGGAGGTAATCCGTCTCTTGGATTAGACCCTCGTTTGTGTCAGAGTCGACCATCCAGAAAAACCAGAATATGAGAGATGATTCCGCCCTCTATGATTTCTTCTGTAGTGCTCGTGCTGCCATCCTCAACTTTAATGGATTACTCGACGGATAATGGTTGGCAATGTTCTTCTCACAAACGGAAGGCCGTTTGTCGGATCAGATCGGACGCAGTGAAAACTTCTCACTCTGATCAGAATAAACACAGCAACGTTGAATTGTCAGGAGGTCTTGTATACAAGAGAGGAGAAGCTGGGTTCAACTCTGAAGGTCGTACTTACTTCTTCAAGGCAGTCGGGGAGCAGGATCGAAGCCACTTGCGCCAAGAGCGCGAAGCTCTTGCTCATCCTCGCCTTTTTAGTTTTCAAGGTTTCTGAAACATTAGATTTGAAATCAGGTAGCAGAAGTACTGTCAAAAAGAGGAGTGGGTGGTCCCTGCGACTAGACAGGTGATGTCTGGGGATGCCACAGAATGCGGTGTGTGCAATTTCGAACACCCAGTTTTAATTCTTGTCAGATCGGCACTCCGCACACACAAGAAGCTAGGATCGGGCAGTCCGGCCTAATGTCAGAATACAAGTGGCCTGGTAAACCACAGCAGCACAAAATCGCCATCGCCCATCAACAATCAAGGTGCCGGCGATCGAGGCGTACGCCACGTTGCTACCGATCTCCAGCTTTTAACTCAGGATTGTCCCGACGCGCATTGCCAAAGCAGAATTTTGACTGACGCGCGGGCAGACTCAGAGCTAGGAAGCACTCTTCTTTTTTGCACAGCCCATGCACTTCTTGTCACCGTTGTGCCCCACTCTTTTTTCACTCTTTTTTCACTTCGTTAAGGGCGCGACCGCCCCCCAATTTTCTTCGAAAACGATTGCGCTTTGACTCCCGGAGAGGGAGTGATATCATTCCGGAAACAATTTCATTCGTGGGCCCTCGCCGCGGCAAGTCAACTTTTCCGGAGCTCCGGCCACAGCAACACGGCGCGTCAACTTCGAACCATTTCGTCACGAAGAACCGAGGGGATCCCTCCTAATGGGGGAAGTTATGGTATTTGAACTGGCCCAGGACAATCAGTAGCAAGCCAGTCCTCTGCTCGAACCTCCATGCACGGTCACCTAGCTGACGTCTTAAGCGCCCTTATGCCGATAGTACTTGAGAAAACGTACAGATAAAGCGGAAGTCATAGTTGTCAGCTTCGAAGATCAAAGAAAAGCGTACGTCACAAGGGATTACGAGAGAAGACGGAACTGACCACAGGTATTTCAGCAGGTTACCGACCGTATTAGATGACGGCATGCTTTTGTGGCACACAGCCGTATTGAAGCTTGCATAACAGAATGATGCCCCTTCCAAGTCCGTCGAACATTGATTGGTAAAGTCGCTGCAGAACACGTTGTATAAGGCCACTTCTAATTGTAAGCGGCCGTCACATATCTATTACAAGTAGCCTGGGAGCAGCAGTTTATCGCGAAAGGAGATCACCGCGAGGGCAATAAGCGCACCAGCTTTTTGAAAGCTACTAGTAGTGGCCGGGCTGCCAGAGCCAAAGACGTCATATTGGCCCTTGCCAATCCTGAACTTGAAAGTGCTGATAACAGCTGCAAGAACACTTGCTGTAAGGCAAGTCTGATGAGCCAGGGTTGCCAGTGGATCCGTGGATGTGGGAACTACTAAGTAGCGGCGGCAAAATTCTGATTGAAAGACGAGTGGCTTCAAAGTTATTGCAAACATCGGCGATTTACACAAGGAAGAAGTCCACATTTGTAGTAAAGTGAGGCAATCAGATCACCCAGACGTTTTCAAAGTGGCGCTGTCGACCGTCAAAAAGGGTGACTTCACTGCCCACGTCGTTGAAATAGCCTGAGGGAGTTCCCAGAAACAGGACATTCCCACGACGTTTTTAATTTGCCGTCCACCTCGCCATGCAAGCCTCTCATATCGTGTCGGCACACGATCCATCCCTCCAAGAACTGTGCCTTGGTTCTACGACAGGTTTTCAAATCTTTAAGACGCAGGCAAAGGATTTGGATATCTTCACGGTTTCAGCTTTGCTTCTCCATATCAGCAGATCATACCTTGAAACAGGAGCAGGGGCAACCGCCGTCGACTAACAAAGACCTGGCGCCGCTTCGCGGATTCATGGTTTGTAAAGAGGTCGTCCAAGAAGACGTGACGGCACGATGTCGGGCTTCGGATTGCCGGTTGTCAGTTGTCTCGACTAGACAATCTCAAAGCTGCAAAGGCCCACATGCTCAAAGAATCGTTATGCAACTTCATCTTTCAGGTAGTGAAGCAACGCAGATTCTTGAAAACACATCGGAAGACAGCTCGGCTCGAACCCAAGCTGCTGCTCTGAAAAAGGACGATGTGACATCAAGTTGCAACGAAGAACGCGCGCGCGAATATATCGAACACGAATGCAACGCGACTATCAACTAAATGGGGCGCTCCTTCCCAGGGCATCAGATAGGCTCACGGCCTCCTCTGGCAGTGTCTACCAAAGCCACGACGTCGGTTGTGTCCCCGCCCCGCGCACGGCAGAATCGATGAAAAAGTGAAGTTAGTCATCCCGACTTGCCTTACGTAAGGCAATGCAAGTCCTGCTCCTTTTGACGGCTCGAGGTAACCCCACGACGGCCGTGCCGCATCAGCAGAACGAGGTCATGAGGCTACGCGTGCATTGTTAGAGGGGGCACTGCGCTCTCAAACGGTCCTTGTGTCTACTTGGTATCAAAAGTTAGGGAATCCGGTATACCCGAACGATGTTTCCCATCACATGGTAAGCAAGAGTCCCAGAAGAATTGAGGACACCGTTCTAGACGAAGACAGAGGAGTACTAGTCCTCATGGGAAGGATTGAATTCCCCATCCGATCACTGGCAAACATCCTGATTTTATGGTTGGGGCATTCGAAGTCACACTGAACACCACTGGCTCCAGAAAAGGCCATGCGGAAGAATTTTTATCACTGCCCACCAATCAAGCGAGCACGTTTTCGAAATTTACCAGCCCGCTCGGACCCTGCAGAAAATCTCATGGGGCAAGCATTAGAGGCCAGACTCACCCAACAAAGGGTCAGGCGAGGCAGTATTAGTTTGCCATCTGGCAGGTCTCAGGATGCAAAAGTGTTCGGCTTGATACTCAAACCTCGGTTGGGCTTTCGGTACAGTAGCTTTACCTCGTTGACAGTTCCAGCGAGAAGCCTGTTCTACCGTTTCCATTTCAATGGAAACGAGCACTTACTTAGTTCGAGGAAGGAACACAAATCTCAAAGCGTATCCAAATAACGGCACTGCCAATAAGGCCCTCGACAGCACTTAGTAGAATAGACCGACGACATGAAATCAAACCGGACTCAACAATATTGATCGTACCCGCTGGTAGCCTCTCGGTAGTTGACTGAAGAAGAAACGGCTCAGATGGACTGTCCCCCCGAGTCAGCACAGAGCCCAGTGGCTGAAGCCGGAGCCAACAGCATCGCCAGGTATGGGAGCGCTCCCAACTCTTGCCAAATGGATGCAAGGAAGCCGATAGGACTGACGGCTTTCGCAAAGATACAACAAATGCATCTGACAACGAGAAGGCAGATGCAGTCGAACGAAGATTGACGGCGTCTACAACTCAGTGGCCCGAGAGCGGGTACAACGACCGTACGCAATCAGTGGCGCTCCCTGCATTCCAGCCACATATTTGGCTTTGACGTTTCAGATCAGAACACAACCTGAATCAAATTTCTTATTGGTAGGAAAGGGTTCAGGTAACGCGCGATCCATCCTTGGCTTCTAAGCCGGGAAACATGCCATCCTTTCCTTCTCCAAGGAAAACATTGGTGCCAGTGCCTCTAAATCTTCAATAAGCTGACAGTCCAACTTTGGCTCCCCGCCGTACAGATTCTGGCAAGAGCAACCAAAGAATAAATCCTTGAAAAAGAAAGCTCCATCTGGCTCGTTTCCGGGCCAGCTGAATACGAGCCAGAGGAATTGTGATAAGAGATACAGGAATTGAGAAAACGCTCTGCTTAAAAAGCGTATCATGGGCTCACACACCGTACCTTTGAAGACGTCTGAAGTGTGTCATTTCTGGTGACACACGCGCCGACAAGATTGAGGTACAACGGGTGCAGACATACATATGACGTCTCTGCGAGTTCGTTCTATGAAACTATCCGGAAGTTGACCGACTTTGGCCCAAGAAAGCCGTCAAAGTACACCACTACACCTCTCACTGGAAGCGACACAAAGTTCGGACCCAGTCACCAGAATTCAGCTGTACAGAGTCGCCACTTATCCAAGGTAGCATTTCTGTTGACTGCTGGTTGCGTTTCGGAAGTTGACGCAATCCCCGTAGAAGGCAGTGATCAACACTATTCAACCAGACGCTTGACGTTCATGGCAGTAGGGCAGTACAGAGACCTCGGTTCCGCCCACTTCCAAAGCAAAGCAGGACGCTTCAAGCGCGAGACAGGAGTCTAGAAGCAAGAAGAGGTTGGTGACCTGAAATACCCCCTCGACCTTCGTGGCAGCTTTGACGGATCCCTGATATGATGGGTTGCACACACGTTCGACCACATTGAACGTCAGTCCGTGTCAGGGTTGATAGGAATAGGTGTGCTTTGTCAAGGTATGCTAGCGCTCGTCTCATGTTGTTCTGAGTTCGAATTACGGTTTGAACACAGAGTCAGTCAGCCCCAAAGGGCGTCCGAAAGATGGACAGGAAGTCAAAATGACAATTGTCCGCCAAGGTCCCCTCCTCATCCTTGCCTCTCTTAAGTGGACCGTCAACCAAGTCACATGAAGAGGAACCAAAACGCCGCGTCATGTGTACGCACAACAAAGGACACCGCGGCGAGCGGAAAAGCCTTCAGGTTCCGTCTGAAACGAACTAGACACTCATCCGGTAATGCCAATCGAGCGCGGTACTCTCAATTCCTGGCTTTCAAGCCGCGGCTGCACATTTCGGTGGACTAAAAAGCAACACGGGCCTTCAACCCTTGATTCGCATGCCATTCTGGTGATTAACTCCCATTCTCATGAACAAAGGATCCTTTAAAGGCAATTAACAATAAGAGACGCGTGTGACGACACGCCTGACAAGCAGGGGCCCAACCGTCACAAAGAGCCCAGAAGGAAATGCTGACCTTCCACAAGTTGAGAAAGTGCAACAGAAAACGGTGCCCATTCTCACAAGAATCATGGGCTGGCCTATGGACAACCGCAGCAATCGTGGCGTCTTTGAGTAGGCGGGGTTTTTCAGTCTTGGAACGGGCGGCCTCGAAACCTCATCGAGCCAAAGACTAAATAAGTGAGCAAGGACATTATCGCAGGCATAATTTAAAAGCTTCTTCGTCACGAGCAGTTAGACGACTACTGACTTTCCGGAAGGTTTGAAGAGAAAGTGGATAAATCAAGGGACTGCACCGGCGGTCAACCTTGAAACCGGCGAGCGATCCTGCGATTCGCTATTTTCGAGTTGACAGGTGCACCTTCTATCATTCCCTCCTTTTTCGCCGAGAAGAGAACGCATGCGAGTCGCTGTTTATCGAGGACGTCAATCTCTTGCAACGTACCCGACAAGGCTCCCAGATCCTTTAAATGATTGTAACCGCTTGCGGACGAGGGCAGTCAGCAGCAAAGATACTATACATGGTTGGCATGTGGCCAGAGCCCATCTCTCGCTATCATTGCCCTCACCACTCGAACAGAAGCCCACAAGAGAGAAGGCAAATCAAACGAGGACTGCGCGCAATTCTGCGCACGACAGTTGCGACACCCCATCAGTAGGATCCCGCGCCAAGTTCGAACTTGTGCACTTTGAGGTGGACTCGGATCTCTCAACGGCTGACGACCCAGAAGCTCCAGCTGTTTTGATTCTTGGTGTATCTCATGAAGAATCAGACGTATTTCTGGAGACAGCACACTTCACACGAGATTCAAGCTCTACGGCTGCCACGGCGCCAACCCGGAATCCTCTCGGGTACGTTAATATAGACGATGATTCAATCATATCACGGCATGCACCTGCCGATTTGTAGCAATGTTCACAAGCTTCTCCCAGATGAACACGCCAATTTCAAATGGAACCTTAATGGCCCCAGTCCTCCTCGAGGATTCAAAGAGCGTGGCTCGAAAGCCATTGCGAAGACACTCGTCAAGAACGAGGGACTTGCGAGGCAGGCCAGCTTAAAACCCAAGGTCTGCGTTAGCATGTGTACGCAAAGACCTTATAAAGGTGTGCCCAAGAGTTGGTTTCGCTTCGGGGCGTGGTTTGGCAGTCTCAGGACCCCATGCAACGCATGCAAAACTTTTGTAACGCTTGAAGTAGAGAAAGGCCATATGCGGTACTCGTTAAATCTACAAAAGACAAGGCGTTACCAGTTACGGAAGCATTTCCAAAATTCGGGGCAATCAGATTGAGCCTGAGCATGCACAAGCCCTAAGGTGGCTCCGGCTGCCAACAACAGAAGGTCGACACAAAAGAGGGCTTCTACAAGAACCATGCATGGAATGGAGCTGTAAGAATCTTCAGACACGAAAGTGGACTGCGTCGACCAAGCATGATATATTGTAATTAACTGCACAATTGGACTCATATGACTGAAAAAGCAGCAACTATTCTTCTTTTGTCATGAAATCCACGTGTATAAGCAAACGGCAAAGCAATCCGCTAATATATTTGCGAGGCAGTCAGTAAGAGACGAATCGGACTGACAATATAAAGTCAGCCAAAGCACATCTTAGCCGCAGGGATGTGACAAGTACGCAAGATATTTAACAAGCCGTCAAAACCAGACCCAACAGAGATTTGACTGGTTTCAAGGAGTTAAGTCTAGTCTGCAAACGAGCGGGCATCTTTGCCAACTCCTGCTCACTCTTGCCCTCCCTTTTCGAAGGAAGGTGACAACCTCGGAAAGCAAAACGCCACATACCTTTACAAGAGTCATCAAGGATCTGGGGCGCGTGATGTCAATATTCAGGTGGGGCCTTTCTAACGCCCTTGCCTATGGTAAACTCGATCGGGGCAGTCCGAGCGGGATGTGTGCACACTTGGCTCGTGATCACAAACCAAAGATCAACCGCACGCCGCCATTGCCCATAAGGAGTCGGTCCCTGATTCATATGCTACTCTATCTGCTATATGACATTCAACGGTCTTAATGGACGACTCGAAGGAATGAAACTTTACGTGAAATTGCGATAATAGTTCAGAAATGGCTCTGACAAACATCAATATGGCTCAAATAGTTGTAGGACAATCTGGGCTGCTGGGGCTGCTCATCCGACGGAGCCCTCTTTGCAGGTGTCCGGTAAATCACGATTTTTGATCTGGGCCTCAATCAGACACAAAAGTAGCCCTCAAGAGGCGTCTGGTCCTGAACGTACGGTGTTTGACAGCGGTAGCCAAAGATACGTCTTTCATCATTGCCATTTTCGTAGAAGAACAGACCGTCTATCAAGGATCAAGAGATTTTCTGTGGTAAGCTCTGATATCAAAAATGTGGTGACAGTTGGAAACGAAAATGGCAGACGCGATAGCCAGTTCGAGGTCAGACGCAATAGCGACAGTGAAGTGCGTCAGTCTGGAACACAAAAGCAACCGGATGTACCGTTTTGACTTGAAAGCGAACTTTCTCTTGAACACAGCGAGCCGGCAAAAAGATCGAAGCCAAACTTTCCGAGCATTAAAATACCAGTACATGTTGGCAAGGCAATCAGCTTCCTCCGAATGTACGTGGGCAGATAGTGCCCTGATCGCACATGGGCCATCCTTGCCAGAAGGAAACGAACACGTAGCAAGCGGTGCCGACCGGACGAGCTTGAACTAGATCCTCCAATCTGGAAACTTTCGTACGGGACTGGGCACGGGAATGATTGCTATTCGCCATCCAGAGTCAACTATCAGACACGAGTGACCGCCGAACGTCGACAAAGACCATCGTGCGGTTTTTCACCGGAAGACCCGAGATCCGGCAATCCGCTCGACCAGGATTGAAAGAGTCCAAGTTTGGCCACCTGCTCGCCAAGGTCCTATTCATCATCGCCGTTCGTACAAGCATGACGGATCCAAGCAAGGTGCCGCTAAGAAGGGTTTGCGTAATCAAACCTGAAAACGGCGGCGAGGAGGCAAAGCGAAGTTTCAATCTTGAGGTTTGAGAAGAGATTCTTGTTAATGCTGGATCGATTGGACTGAACTATTCCGGCCGGAAAGCAGACAACACGGCCGATACAGTTGATCAGAGCGCGAGTTCAAGGCGCCAAGGACAGCCATGGCGGTCCCTGCACCAAAGAGTTGGCGCCGGACTGCGAAGCAGCGTATACGTAAAGTGGCCATTTTCTGGCGGCATGACATGATTGATCGACTAACAAACCATCACCACATCCCTTAATTAGGCATGCATTTCTCTCAACCACGTAGCGCCTGTAAAGCATTAAGCAGGCTCGTCCATAGAGCAAATCGACATTCACTAAAACCTCATGATTAGTGAATGTCGAATCTTCGCCGGCAGGAGACTCACGTATGTAGTCGAGCGACGGAGATGCAAATTCGATACCGTCAATATTGTTAGGTGCTGCGAAAGGCTCTCAGAACTCCCCGTCGTCAGAGGTCTGGCGATCTGCGCCAAACTTGTTCCATCTTTGCCCAAAAAACCTCCGATCGAAGCTCGAGATTCTCAGAGCAACAAATAGCAAGTCGTCGGCTGCTTGCCAAGTAGAATTGACTTGCAAATCTCATCTTCCATGAGAAAACAGAAAGCCTGAGAGGCGAGAAAAGTCCGCGGGAACGTACGGAGTTTGTCGGCTAGCAGGGAGGATTAAGAAGACGTGCGGCGAGTCTGCAAGTCTCTCAAAAACTGACAAGCGAATGCAAAATTATAAAGGGATTGCAGTCGGCTGATCTGACCACAACGAGGCTCTCAAGACGTAGATACCGAGGCATGGCGACATGCGCCAACCTCGTCATTTCATCCTTGCCAATTCGAGAAGGTTAAAATTCACTCCAGATATTGTTCCGAACCGAAAGTCGAAGCGTAGCCCAGTGGCAAGTTGTCGGCTGCTTCGAAAGGGAGCGTCAGATTGCATGGCTGCTTTTACGTCTAGTTCATTGCATCGACGAGCCTGAAAGTCGAGAAACAGGGGCAACATGGCATGAACGGAGGCTGTCCGCCGGTGAGAAGGACGGGGTTCGTGCAGCAATTGAAAGGCCACAGATACGAAGGAGCGAAGGAGGTGGGGCAAGAGAACCATCCTCTATGAATCCGGCGAAGCACTTCAAAAGAAAAAGACAATATATTGGGTCGGCTACAGAGCGGCTGCAGACGTGCTTGCAGACGTGCTTGGCGGACACAAACACGCCAGTCCAAGTTTAGACGCGACCAACGACAGAGGAGTGCGTCGTTTAGTTGCACATATGCAGAGAGTGAAGGAAGACTGACTGGAATAGTTGAGCTCTTTTACACACGCTCGAAGCCGAACTATTCCAGTGTTCATCAAAGTAAGCGTGCATGCTGACGAGGCACTCAGGACCGTCAGAAAACATGTCCGGCCAGTAGCGCCATAACTGTTCGTGGGCCATCCTTGCCCGAAGGAAGTAGGGCACGTGGCAAGCGCGCTCCAAAAAGTTCCAAAAAGCTGCTCAAACGTAGAAGCCCTCTTCCTACATTTTAAAGAGAGGTGGCCTTTGTTAGCGATAAGGAGTAAAACCCTGGAACCAAATCGACATATCTGACTGCGGCGATCAAGGAACTCAAAGGAGTTGACCAGCGTTGGCAATCTCATTGCCAAACTTCTGATTATCATTGCCGTCGCTACTACAGATTTGATGGTCATGAACTATCTGCATTGGCAAAGGAGGCGAAGAAGCTTTGGGTGCGTGCAACCATTTCTTGCGGGTACAGAATTGGTTTAGTAAGGTCCGGAATAGACACAGGAGAGTCAAACCAGAGCTCGCCTCAAGAGCCAGGCCAACTATGCCCCAAAGATGGTTGAAGATTCCTGCACGTGGCCATTGGTCGTCAAAGTGCAGCGCAACGCAAAGTGGGCGCTGGCAGCCGGCACGATTCTCTGTGTCAGCACCGGGAGCCCACAGATGAGGATGAAGCGAAGGAGCTGGGCGGGCGAACCCATCTTTTCAATCCGGCGGAGCACTTTTGAGTATAGAAGCAGTCATTCTGAGGGCGGCTGAAGACGTTCATGGCACACACAAACACGCCAGACAAAGGGTAGATGCAAGCAACGACAGAGAAGTGCGTCGGTCAGTTGCGCATATGCAGAGAGTGCAAGAAGATTTCGACTTGAGTAGCTGAGCACTTCTGCACAAGCTTGAAGCAGAGCTATCCAAGCTCTTATCCAAGTGCATGCTGACGAGGCACTCAGAACCCTCGGTAAATATGTTGGCTAGTAACGCCATACCTGCTCGTGGGCCATCCTTGCCAAAACAAAACGGGGCTCGTGGCGAGCTGGCTCAGTCCTTCCACAGAGTTCCTCAAAACCTAGATCGCCCTCTACCCGGCAAAATGGAAACGAAGTTGACCTTTGTTGGCCACAAGGAGTTAAGCCCTGGTACCAGATCGACCGACAACAGAATCGCTTCCTGCGGCAATCAAGAACTCGAGTTGAGGGCTGGCATTTCATTGCCGAAATCATGAGTATCATCGCCGTTCGTTGAAGAATAACGGTTCCAAGCAGCTGACGCTACTACGGACTTGATGGTCGGGGGATAGTCGGAGATCTGGAACCGACGAAGAAGGAAAAGAAGAGGAGATTCGACTTGACTAGCTGGGCTCTTCTACAAACTGTAACAGCGAATTGACGACCGGTTTAGAACCAAGGTTTCTAGGTAGCTGAAAAGGCTTCATGCTGAAAAGGCAATCAGGACCCTGCGCTGACTACTTTGGCGCCGTGCTCGTGGGCCATCCTTGCCAGACAAGAAGTCATGATTGGGACACGTGGCACGCGGTTGGCATACTTTTTCGCCGACATTACTGAGCTCAGGACCCAACGAGATTGGGAATTGATTTGACGGGTAGTCACCATCTCGTATCAGTCTTTGAACAGGAACAACAAAATCCACAGACGGCAGAAAACTTCCCTGCGGCTTTCAGAGGATGTTGCTCATACTGACGAGCTGTTCGCCGAGCATTTAGACATCATTGCCGTCCTAGAGTAACGAACTTGACCAGCTGCCGCTACCACTAAGATGAGGATCCTAAAGTTGGATTCGAGAAGGAGTCTAGCGATCTTCGGAATTAAGTCGAGAATGCCGACGTGATGCCAGTGGCGAGAACAACTCCTGCTGCGCGGGACGCATAAAAGTTCAAGGCGGTTGAAAGAGACGCACACTGGTTCCAATTCCAACTTCAGTGGAAGGGTGTTCCAACTGGCAACCTTGGGTGCTACGAGGCTCTCAGAACGCGAATCAACAAACACGTGGCAATCTGCGCCAGACTTGGTGTTCCAACCTTGCCGTTCCAAGGAGCAAGACCTGAAAGTCTGGTCCACGTTGTGTTACAAACGGAAAGCTGAAGCAGAGCCAGTCGTCGGTTGCTTCAAAAGATATGTTAGAGTTGCAAATTGCAGCGTCCTCGTGAAGACTGTCAGGCCTGAAAGTCTTCTCACAGTGAAGAATCTGCGAAACCCTCGTGGAGCAGCAACTGGGCTGCGCTTGCCTTCACACGGAAGCGAGAAGAGACGGTTGCAATACGAAAGCAGCTCACCATCAAATAGACTGACGACAAGAACAACCAGACGTGCATGAAACCTTGTTAATGTTGAAAGGAAACATTGGGTAAGCAAAAGAAGGTGGGGGAAAAGAACCATCCTTTTTGACCCGGCAGAGCATCTGGGAACAGACAACACTGTGTGGTGGCGGCTGCAGATGGAACGAATGGCCGACGCGACAACGCCCGTCCAAGTTTAAACTTTAGACGCAAGCAACAATCAGAGAAGTGCGTCGGCCAGTTAAGCTAACGCAGAAGGGTTAAGAGAGATTGGACGTGAATAGCTGGGCTCTTCTAAAGACTGCAATAGCGAGTCGACTACGAAATTGAGATCCTATTGGTAGACTTCTGCTGGCGCGGCCATCAGGACTCGCCGGTTATCTATGGCAACCAGCGCCGTGCTCTTGGGCCATCCTTGCCAGACACAAAGTCATTAATTAGACACGTAGCGCGCTGTAGAACTTTTTTGCCAGCATTACTGAGCTCAGAAACCACTGAGATGGGGAATCAATTTAACGGCTAATCACCACCTCGTATCAACTTTTGAATGCGAATTACAATACCCAAAAACGTAAAGACTGTTTCCTGCGGCTTTCAGTAACTTCTCTGCCACTGACGAGCTGTTCGCCAGGCTACTAGTAAGCATCTCTGCCGCTCGTCCAAGAATGATGGATCAAAGCGGCTGTCGCTACCCCAAAAAGAAGATTCTGGCTTGACCAGCGAAGGAGCCAAACGACCCTAAGTCATGAGCATCACGCTCTTACGCACTCTCGCATAGTTGAACCTCACTCGTCTGCAAAAGGTTGCAACAAAGTCAGTAAGGTGGGGGCCAGAAACTCTCGCCTTGAAGACCACGAGAAACCAATGCCAACGATGCATACATACTTGAGACAGAGGGTTACATTCGGCTAGTCTAGGTGTTGCGAAAGGAACTCAGGACGCGGCACGAAGGCTGAATTTGGCACTGTGCGCCAACTTTATCCATCTTTGCCAATCCAAGGAGCAAGATTGAGAGCTTACTCCAACCACGACTTCGCAACGTCAAGCCAAAAGGGGTGGTCGTTGCTTTGAAATATAAGTCGTCTAAGGAATCTCAGTGTCTATTTGATTGACATCTAGTCCAAAAGTCGCAAAGCAACACAACATGGACGAAGCAAACTTGCTGGGGAGGAGGACAAAATCTGTCCAACAAAGCAAAAGCTATATACGAGAGTGTATGGCCGCGCTTCCCTTTCAGAACGAAAGCAAAACACAGTTGATAGCAGTGCAATTCAAACCCAGAAAGACAAGAGGAGCAGACGTTCTGGCCAGGCAATTCATTTCAATTAATAACTTTGGAAGGGCAAGGAAAGAGTTCTGGTATAGCAGAGAAGTGACGATCTGAGACAAAACACCCTCATAGCAGGTTCTGCACAGCGCTTCTGAACGAAACTGGATTTCTTGAAACAAAGTAAGGGAGCATTTGACGGACAAGAACATTCGTCTTGCACATTTTGGAACTGCGTCGTTATCGAGGGCGTTCGAATATGCTACGGCGAGAAGTTGTAACGTTCAGGGTTCCAAATCGGCCATTACAATCCAGAAACGATGGAGCAATCCGACACCGCACCCGTACCTGTGGCTTTTTCAACCACAACTGCGCATCGCTATCGCCCACATAGGATCACGTGCCTGCTTCGACGAGGCGCAAGTAAGGTGTTGCTTTTTACCTCTGGGCGGGCTAAAAGCCCGTCGACTCAGACCTCGGATCTAAAACATGTGGCATGGGTGACACTTGCAGAAGAGACGGGAAGTCGAGCACAGCTTCCCAATCCAGGGGTTCGACCTTTCAGTTCCGTTCTTATTGTCAAGAGATGAGAAATGACTGTTTGTCATCCTAAGCATCATTCTGCCAAACCATAAAGACATCAATGAAAATGCTATCACCAAGTGTTGCGGATCCGCAAGGGCATTCAGCATACGACATTTCACACATGGCCACACTGGCCAGAGCCCATGTATATTACATCTTCGCCAACACTGAGTCGCACTCAGCGGGAACGGAATCAGAAAGCGAATGGTCGCAACCTGCTGCACCAAAGTTAATCACCATGTCGTCAAAATGGGTCGTTCAGTGCTCTTACAGCAAACGCACACGCGGCTCTCCCGCACCTTACTCAACTGTCACCGTCACAGGGCAAAGCATCTCGTAACTGTGTGAAATCAAGAGGCTTTACGAATTTTCAAGACCTACGCGCGAGGGTTCGGCTGGCTACTTCGGTTGTCTGCCTCAGCAATCACAAAACGCAGTTTCCCACATCAGCACCGGAATGGAGCATCTTTGCCAACTTGACAAGTCACAAAATGAACGCACAACAGCCTGTCGACGTCTCTGGAGGAACTTCTCGGAAAGGAAACTTGGACTTGATATAGACAAGACTGGTGCGCGGCCCAATTTCGGACGATTTTGACTTCGGACGGGCAAACCCGAAATCTAATTTCGGACTATCTGAACCACTCTGCGGCTGCACACGCGCGTGTGTAACGCTGTCGCGCGCGGCTCGTCTCCTAATGGTACTCTGAAACGCGACGTCGAGCGCACGAGCAGCCGCAGACTGGGTTAACTGAGTCCGAAATTAGGTTTCGGGTTTGCCCGTCCGAAATCAGAATCGTCCGAAATTGGGCGCACCAGCTTTAGATAACCAGACGTTATGCTCGCTAGCCAGGCCGGTTGGTTCATTGCCAAGAGCAGCCGTCAGAGAGTGCAGAGCATCAACTAAATCTAGTTTCAGAGTTGGATTGAATTCAATATCTGATTTTCAATCAGTTTTTGATGCAGGACAGTTTGGTAGTTCGTGCATTGCCCCACTACCGATTTCTGTCCGCTGAACAGCATGGCCGCTTGCCCGCTTCGGTGCTTCGTCCGTGCCTTAAAGGACAGTAAAGAACAGTCGCTGAGGGCATTTGGGTCTCAATTGCGCGTCCATCATGCTTAAATGAAAACACTCGATAATGTTTGCAAAACTCGAGAGTTTGTTTCGGTGGCGCTGCCGTAGAGCACACGGCAGACGCAACACGCTAGTGCAAGTTCGAAACGATCAGCAAACAAAAAGTGCATCAGTCGACGGCGCCTATATATTGGCGAAGTGAGGGATATGGACTGAGTCAGACCGGTTTTGCATACACTTATGCGAGCCAGCACACGGTTGAAGCGGCTTTCAAACAGCCCACCTGCTGTCAAGGCAATCGGCACCTTGCGTCGAACAGTTCTCGCAACTAGTGCCGTGCTCGTGGGCCATCGTTGCCTGAGACGGTGGGCCACGTGGCAAGCGCTACATGGACCTTTTAAACAGTATAACGAGCTGAAAAGCCCTCAGAAGTGGGTAAGGCGTGTACCTTGGGTTGCAGCTTGCAAAACTTGCATGTCTCAAATGTTCTAAGTGAAGCGATGCAGGCCCTTCCACGTCTAACGATTTTAGGCTTAGCCATCTGATCGAAGCGACGAGCCACACGAGATTAAGAGAGTCAGCGGAACGGAGAAACGGTTAGCTAGAAACCCGAAGGGAACGATGGGAGCGCTGCAGACCTGGTTGACCAGATGGACCTTTCTAGCAAAGATGCGAAGATGAGAGAAGCCCTCGTACGGTAAGAGAAGCCCTCGTATGGATTCCAATACGGACTCGATCTTCATCGATCTTCATTCGCAATCCATATTCGAATGGCTTTCTGCGGCATTCAAGACGAGCAGAATAAGGCATTGGCATTCTACTTTCCAAGCTCCCATACATCCGAGTCATTACCGTTCGGCCAAGAACGAGGGATCCAGCAGCTGCCGCTACTATGGACTTGATCTTTATGGATTATCCGACTGGCCTTGAAAGTAGGCGAAGAACCTTTGGATGCGTACTACAAATTCTTGCGGATGGGAATCGATCAGCTGGGAAAGGTCCGAAAAACACCAAAAGCTCGAACTATAGCTCGCCTGAGAAGCCAGGCCAGCTATGCCCCAAAGATGTTTGAAGATTCCTGTACGTTGCCCGATTGGTCGTCACAGTGCAGCGCAATGCAAAGTGGCCACTGGCAGGCGGCACGACCTCGAACCCCAAGGTGTTAATACCCTCCTGAAAACCCCGGCACGGAATGGAACAGAATGCAATAGATACAATCAGAAGAGCATGCCCTCTCGATTCGTGACTAGTGGGACCGATCCCCACTGCCGTGAATTGTGTGCAGTAGGATATAAGAGAGATACAGATCGTTGGTCATAAGAATGGGTTGCAGGGGGTCGCGCTGGGTGCTACGAGGCTCTCTCAGGACATCACCTGACACTATGCGCCAGACTTGTCGTTTCTTCCTTGCCGTTTCAGAAGAAATGGCAGATTTTCTGGAGGCTTTCTGCTCTCCAACTACTGTTACGAACTTTGAAATCGCATGCAGAGCAAGCGTCGGTTGCTTAAAAACAGAGCGTCAAGTACAGAATGCAGACGTTTCTATCTAAAACAGAATGCTCGACAATCAAGAGGAAAGCTGTGATAGGCAACGTGGCAGGGACGGCGAGCCGCAAAGAATCTGCAACTTTAATAAATGCAGAAAGGGGGTTGCGCTTGCCCATGAGTCGACGACAAAGAAGAAAACGCCTCGTCGTGTTTATCAGACAAACAGCAGAAAAAGAAACATCCGGATGACACGGCAGAACGGGGAGCCCAAAGATCAGGATCAAGCGGAGAAAGTGGGGCACCCTCCTTTTTGGCTCGGCGGAGCACTTCAAGGACAGAAGCAGTCAGTGTGAGGGCGGCTGCAGACGTTCATGGGGGACACAAACACGCCAGACCAAGGTTAGATTGAAGCGGCGCTGAACAGAATCGACTCGGGGTGAGAGAGATACGGGCTGGAGAGACGATATACGAGGAGTTGAATACAAGCTGAAGATAGCTGTTGAGTGATAGCTCTCTAAGAGATTGGAGTTCGGGGAG